>VYXD01013463.1:242616-308188 GCA_013397195.1 Hylia prasina | reverse complement strand
GGGGAGGGGAGGGGAGGGGAGGGGAGGGGATAGCCACAAGCTTTTCTTTAAAAAGTATTCTAATTTTAAAGTTTTAAAAATACCATAATGTCAAGTGTACTTCTAAAATCACAGTACACTTTATGCAAATATTATATTTACAAGAACTGTAAAATAATTAAGAACAAAATTTATGTATAGGAGAAGAGTGAGGACTAAAGCTGGTGGACAGCAAGGAGTTCAGGACTTCTAAAAATAAGATCAGAAAGGAGGAAAAAATCAGTCCTTAATGGAAGAAGTAACTGTTGGAAACTTCTAGGTTTTCTTGTAATGATGTGACAATAAGTTTTATTTACTGAGGACAATGGGGTAATTCTGAATGCACTTCTACTTCAAGTTGAAGCAAAGAAACCAATAGTAGTACCACTTTAACTGTAAACAAGCACAACAAACTGCCGCTTCCTTGAATTCATTAACTGGTACAACTGGCTGTATTTACAGAGAAATCAGACAAAAAATAAGCAAAATAAGGGTGATTTAATTATTTTCCCTTTCAAATGTTGATCTCTTCCTATTGGAAAATTTCTGTGTATCTATCTAGAAAGAAGAGAAAGATCAAAACATTTAAAAATTTTGAATCTTTTTGAAAATTCAATCATACAATTTACAAGCATCTCAGGTAGTTTTTGTCAAACTAAACCCAAAATTTACCAATGTAATCAACAATTTTTGGAGTATATTAGCATAACAGACAGAAAGTATCTGTCTGTTATCTGCAAATATCTGTGTATTTGCATTTCACAGAATTGACCAAGATCCTGATTTTTAAGATAGCATGATAGAAGTTGCCATGAGAACTTCCAATGGCATTTGAGAAACCTTTCATTATCTGTACCTTAATTTTTCTACAAAATGATAATACTGTTTGATGAAAATTGTTTTGAAAATGTCAGAAAATGCACTAGTAACTAAATTAATGCCGTTTCCTTTGTTAACTACAGCCTAATTTTGAAATTCTCGGTTTTGTTGTGAAAATCTATACTCTTTGCGATGTCTTATCGCATCACCCTAAGAGAAACAAATTCATCTGTTGAATTGAGTCTTTTTCAAAAAGAGAGAATTTATCCAGTGTCCTACTTGATGCCCATATTTAAGCTAAATCATGAGGACATAAATCAGAAACCCAAGTAACAGCCGTTCAGCTGACAGATCAGGTAGGAGGGAACGCTTAGTCACAGTGATTAATAGGTCTTTTCAGGAAGCACTTAGATACCATGGTGATGGGTGTTACAGCAAATCCTCAGATAGTCCTTGATGACTTCATATGGTCTAATTCCTTTTTGATAGTAAAGGGAGGGTAAAAATTAGACTTCTAAATTGCCTGTTTGATATTCACATGGAAATACACTGAACAAACTACCATGACTACAGGGGTCTAGGTTGAGACTGTCATTTTCAAGGACACTTGAAAGGACAGCTTCTAATTTCCTCAGATGATTTTGGAACTCTTGCTGAAGGTCTCATCTTGCAAGCTGTTATGCACAACTGCGCATAGGTAAATCCCTTCAAATTTTTTAGTAGTTTATTGTGCAAGCATTAAGCTTTTATAGATTGAGGCTTAAAACAATAATTAAAATGCCCTGATTAGAATCCTTAGGCAAAGACTGTAAAAGGGAAATGTGCAGGGTTTTTGGATCTAAAAGATGCCTATGCCTACAGGGAGTCCTATGCCTGGCTGCAGTCTGATAAAATCATGGTGGTCCCTGCAACCTCTTTTGCCTGTACCACAACTTCAGCAAATCACTCTTGTTATTTTTATTGAAAGAATAATCAAAGACTGTGGGAAAGCAGTCATTACCTTAAGGGAGAGTTAGAGCTGCTGTTCCTCCTGTCCCTCAGCAACAGGGACTGCCTCTCATTTTCAGCACTGGGTCTGAAATGTTCAGCGCCCCAGATACCTCCTCCCAGTTTTCACTGTCCAATGGAAAGAACAGCTAATTCTAGCCTTTCTTCTAAAAGGTAGAATAATTGTTTCCTATACAGCACTCTTAATCCTTAAAATTTTCTGGATCACCATACTGAGTAAAATAATACCTGCCATTTCCACTTTGAAATTATACTGTTGCAGCATTTTTAGTATAAATTTGCCTAAAAAGAAATGCTATTAAGAAGAAAAATATTTTAATAGGTTATCTTGAAAAGAATATCATTAATTTATTTAGCTCTTTAATTATTAATTAAAAAACTAATTAAATAAACTGTTTTTTTCAATAAGTTTTCTAAACAAATTAGGAAACTAAAAGCCTATTGGCATTTTGCCTTTCAATTTTAAAAATGGATTCATTTCTCTGGAAACATAGCATTCTTTCACCTGAGAGTGAGATATAAATTTTCAGATTTCCACTGAAGTGAATGTAATTGTTGATAAGCATCAGCAGTGGGTCTAAATTTTACAACTCAGCTGCTCTATAATAATTACTCTAGCAACACTTGTACAGGGAACCAACACAACCCTCCAATTTTATCAGAAAGGAAAGGGAGTTACTAAGATTTGTGTTTACAAAAGCTTTGTGTGAAATAGAGTGCAAACTCTAAGTAACTTATAGTGAATGTTATAATATTCCTATATCCTGACAGACCCATCCATTTCCAAGGGTATTTAAGTGCTGACATGTGATTCTAGAGTTTGTTCTGAAGGGTCAGATCGCATAGTGAAACATCAATGAAGAAGGGATCAAGTGAGAGCTTCCAAAGCTTCTGAACACCAGAAGATTTACTGGGGGGCCATATCCTTTGTGGTATTGACTCATGTTCTTCTCCAGCTGGAAATTATGATCTCAGTCTTAGAGGTACTTTCCAAACTAAATGATTCTGTGAAATAAGCAGTTATTCAACAAACAGGATTCACAGGGTTTCAGTGATCACATCTTTAGTATATATTTGGTCATTCATTCTCTTGTTAAATACATTCCCTTCAAACTTCTATCTTTCAATCCATTCTATTTCAATTTGTGCATGGCAGGAGCAGCTTTTCAAAATAGTGAAATGCTTCCAGTCTTATCCTTAGGTCTCCTCACCTTAAGAAGCGTGGAACTGCTTATCACCACTGGAAGGCACAACTGTATGAGAAAAAATATTTTTTCATAAGGGCTGAACTTTTCCATTTCTGTGAAATTAGCATTTCTTTAGGAAGTGAAACTTCGTGTTTAACTCTTACCATGATTCTTTGCCTCTGGTTAGAAAAGTTCTCTGGAGGTCATCTGTTCCAACTCTCCCTCCCCAGGCTGAAACAATTATTCCTTTAGCATCTCTGACAGGAGTCTGTCTAGTCTTTTCTCTAGTCCACAGTTTATGCAGACTCTTAACCACTTTCATTATTAGTCTATTTCAGTGATTTGCTATTTTTAAAGTCAGAAAGTTTTCCTAATGTCACACAAGGCTCTTATGCTGAAATTTCAAGTTCATGTCTTCTTGACCTGTCCTCCACACAGATAGAAAGCAGATTGTTTTGTTTTGTTTTGTTTTGTTTTGTTTTGTTTTTTCACTGTGCAGGAGCCTTTTACATATTTCAGAAGTGGTATCATGTTTCTTTTCTGTCTCCCTGTCTAGACTAAAAAAATACAGTTCTTTCAAACTTTCTTCCTTCACAGGCCATGTGAGTAGGATTCGATACTATTTCTGATAATTTATGACATGGGGTCTCTCTACCCATATCTTTCTTGTGGTTTGATGTCTGTGAAAGACCCAGCAGAAAGTGTACTAGCAGTAGGAGAAGGAAAATACTGCTACTTATATTTCAGGTTTGGTTAATGTATTTCACTGTGCTCCTCTATACTCTTAAAACTACAAAACATGTTTGATGCATGCTCTGTTAATGTTCCTCAGCTCCATTTTTACATTTAGGTAGTCAGCTGGATTAAGAAATATTCTAATCAAAAGGCAGAGTCTTGCATTTATGTTTATTGATTTTTTCTCTTTCCCAAATAATTATTCAATTTGACAAAATTATTTTGATTTTGGAATCTGTCCTGCAATTTATGTTTACAACTTTGAAAATTATATGGTATGTCAATTTAATAAATCTCATTTCTGCTTCCATCATCTAATTTGTTGCATATTGGAAAGTACTAGATCACTGCTGAAGCATACCCTTCCATTTTACACTCTTGACTGTCTCTGCTTTCTATATAAGGTTTCCTATCACAATCTATAGCAGGCTTATTTAAATACCACCATCTGCTATAAATTCGGCTATGAGTTATTTATTTCTGAAAAATTACTTGGCTCCTAGAAATGTGTGAACACAAGATCACTGCATTATTGAAGTTGAAAGGGACATTGGGAGGTTATTTAGTGCAGCCTCTGATCAAAGCAGGGTGGGCAGTGAATTCAGACCTGATTGCTTGGTTTCCATTGTTCATTTGAGTCTAGAAAACTTCCAAACACAGGAATCCCATAGTCTCTCTGGGAATCTTATATCCTCTCAAACTTGCTTTGTTTCAATTTATTATGATTGTGTGTTTTTTCCCTCTGTTCATGCTGTCAAGGAACTTGGCTCTGTCTTCTTGGTAGCCTCTTATGTAATAGCTGCTACTTTCTCTCTGCAGGCTGAACAAGCCTCAACTCCTCTCAGATAAAGTTCTTCACCCTCAACCATTTTGGTCACCTCCTGCTGGACTCTGGGCTCTGGACTCTGCTTCACTCTTTCTACTTGACTATAGGATCATAGAATCATAGAATGTCCAACATCAGAAAGGACCCACAAGAACAATAGAAATCCAGCCAACTGGCCCTGCACAGGACCATTCCAAGAATCCCAAGTATCTGAAAGTGTTGTCCAAATGCTTCTTGAACTGTCTGGCTTGGTGCTGTAACCACTTCCCTGGGGAGCCCGTTCTAGTGCCCAGCCACCCTCTGGGTGAAGAATTGTTTTCTAATATCCAGCCTAAACCTCCCTTGACACAATTTCATGCCATGATCTCACTGGTGCTCTCGCTGGTCACTGGAGAGAAGAGATCAGTGCCTACTCCTTTGCTTTCCCTTGTGAGGAAGATGTAGACCATGATGAGGTCTCCCCTCTGTCTCCTCCAGGCTGCACAAACCAAGAAGCCTTCAGTCACATCTCGTAGATCCTTTACCATCTTTTTTATAAACACTTCTTGTACCAAGGTCCTGAAAAATGATTGAAACATTCCCAATGGAATCTCTTAACTGCTGGATAAAGGGCAATAATCTCTTCCCTTGATCTACTGGCTATGCTCTTTTTGTCACAGCACAGTATGCAATGAGCTTTTCTGCCAGGGCACAGACATGACGCACGTTTGGACTACTGCCCATCATGTCCTTCCAGCAGAACTGTTTTCTGGCAGCCAGTCCCTGGCTGATCCCTGGCAGCAGGGGGTGAGTGTGCCTCAAGTACAGGATTTGCAGCTGTCACAGTTGCATTTCACAAGGATCTTGTTATCCCACTTCTCTAGGCTTTCTAGATGTCTCTCGACTGCAGCCTTGTTCTCGAGCATATCAACTGCAAAGTTATCTACAAACTTGATGATGACACACATCATCTAGTCCCACAGGTTATTGATAAAGATAATAACCATTATAAATTCCCTGTTCAGTCTCTGAGGAACTCTACCTATAACCAGTCTCCACATAGGTTATGAACCACTACCTTTTGAACATGATCATGCATCCAATTTTTTACTTACCTGGTAGTCCATTCATCTGGACCATAATGCCCCAACAAAGACACTGCGGCATATGACTTGACTTTACTACCTTCTAAGTAAAAAATAAGCATTTTCCATCACATCCACAGATCTAGGAGACTCATCATAGAAACAAATCAGGTTTATACAGAATAGGTTACCTTTGGCAAATACATATGGGTCACCAGAGTCATCAGAAACATTTCTAAGGGAACTTCCTCCTTGGAGAGGTCTCCCAGTGATCAGAGAGAGTGACCTGTAGATCCCTTTTTGCTTTTTAGAAAGTAACTAACATTTGCCTTTCTCCAGTCCTATTATATTATTTATGAAATCAAAAAATCAGAGCAATCTGTGAAAAACCAACACATTATTCAATAGTTGAGTTGATGCAGTGGCATAAAAAATTTCTTGTTGGCACAGAAAAGTTCTGACTTGCTCTCAATTCCTTTCCTAATACTCTATTTACTTTTCTTGACTGTCACTACATTAAAGTATTCATATAACTATCTGTGTAGTCCCAAGCAGCATTCCGCTGCTTTAACAGGCTTCTTTGATTCCATCTATGAAAATCTGTTTTATTTTGATACTGTGCTTCAATTTACATTTATCTTCACTAACTTCTGTTTGTCATTGGTGTCTCAGGTATTTGATTGTGTGAGATTTCAGTCCTCACAGCTGGTTTTCATTTACACCAGAAAACTTTGTTTCATTGTGGACATTGACAACTTACTATCAATTTTTCTTTCTGGATCTTTTGTTTTCTTTGGTCCAAAGATTTCACTAGGATTCCATTCATAAATATCATATACTTCAACATCTGATCTTTAATTTATTTTTTTTTCTTTTTTACTACCTTTTAAACACTTCTTCATTTGTATGAGAACCCTTTTTGGTCTCCCTATTGCAGAGTAGAACTGATCAAAATATACTAAAAAATAGACTAATTTTGAATGGAAAACAGCAAATATTGTGCATATGGAAAAAAAAACCCAAATAATTTAGTTATATAACTAATCTACTTAGAATTAGAATTATAAGCTTTATAGAAACCTTTCTATAAGAAATACTTTTAGAAATACTTTGGATTACAGGTCTAAATGTTCAGGTTACTAGATTTAAATTTGATTTAGGCAGAAGACCAGTTTGTGTTTCTGAAAGGTTATCTGACGATACCATTTCAGGTTTTAAAAGCTAGCACAACTCCACACTTGCCAAAATATTAAATTCAGAGTCCCAAATATGACATTGGATGAATTCTGATTTAGAGGTAAAAACATGATCTACTGAATCAATAACATCATCCTTTTAATATAAGTTCATGGTGAAGTAAATAGAATTTTTTTTACTGACTTTAATTGGGTTTTACCTCTAAAATAGCTCTTAGAAGCTTCTTAACCAGGTTACAAAAGCAGTTGCTGACCTTGTTTACCATGCTAGATATCATGAGATTTCAGTGCTGGGTGATATATCTTCAAATTTAAATTCAGTTACTGGTTGTAGAGGGAACAAAGTGTTGTATTGACAAATGTGAGTAGGCAAAAAATGAGTGAACAAAATTGCAGTATGGAACATAATGATGTTTTTTATTTCTCTTCTTGCTATGTTGAAACCATACCTTAATCTTGAGATATTTATTACTATAATTTGGTAATAAATCACAGTGAATCTATAGTGATAATAAATTTTCTGACCTTTTCCTAATGTTGGTGGTTCTTAACTATGGATATTGTTACAATTTTATTTTCAGTGGTAGCTCTGAGGATTTTAACAGGAGTATCTTTCAACTTGAATAGTACAGAGGGTGAAACACTGACTTGCTTTTGCAATGAAGATTTTTAATCAGTGAGTGAGAACGAATGGCTGAAACTGATCATAGAATCATAGAATGGTGTTGGTTGGAAAAGACCTTAAAGATGATATAATTTCATCTTCCCACTATGGGCAGGGACACTTCCACTAGACCAGGTTGCTCAGAGCCCCATCCAGCCTGGCCTTGAATACTTACAGGGATGGGGCACCCACAGTTTCCCAAGGCAACCTTTTCCAGCACCTCATCACCCTCAGAGTAAAGAATTTCTTCCTAATGTCTAATCTAAATCTGTTGTCTTTCAGTTTGAAGCCATTCCCTCTTTGTCCTGTCACTACATACTCTTGTAAATTGTCTTGTTTCTATATTTCTTGTAGGAATCCCAATTCTCTTAGTCCTTCCTCAAAAGAGAAGTGCTCCATCCCTCTGATCATCTTGGTGGCCCTCCTCTGGGCTCATTCCAACAGGTCGATGTCTCTCCTGTGCTGAGGACCCCAGAGCTGAATGCAGGGTTCTAGGTGGGATCTCACCAGAGTGAAACAGAGGGGAAGAATCCCCTCCCTCCCCTGCTGGCCATGCTGCTTTGAATGCAGCCCAGCATACATTTGGCTTTCTGTGCTGCAAGCGCACATGGCTAGGCCATGTCCAGCCTCTCATTTTCCAGCATCAACAAGTCCTTCTCAGCAGTGCTGCTCTTGATCCATTCTCCACTCAATCTGTATTTGTGCTTGGGATTGCCCCAACCCACTTGCAGAACCTTTATGGATAATAAATCATTTATTATCAGTCTGAATCTCAAATAATGGAGTAATGGTTGATGATCATTCTTGGACAGGCGCTTTGAGCACTTCTGTGTTGTTTGTGAATATGACAGCTGTTGATTAATTTTATGAGAGATACATTGTATATATCAAGAACTAAAAATGTTTTCTCTATATCTGAGTATTTTGGTAAGTATTTTATCTGAAATTCTCGTATCTCAATCTAGAGCACAAAATTGCTATGGAAGATATTGTTTTCTCTAAGCTTTACACAGTTAGTGTACGTTTATACTGAGATATTTTCTATGACATTAGAGAAACCTACTCTGGATCATTTGGTACATAGATTTCCCAGCTTTTATTTGGATTCTTCATCCAAAGGGTCCTGGAACAGGCTTTTCGAGGAAGTGGTCAGAGCACCAAGCCAGACAGAATTCAAGAAGCATTTGGGAGATGTTCTTAGGCACATGGTAGGGCTCTGGGGGACGGTCTTGTGTGGGGCCAGGAGCTGGACTTAATGATCCTTGTGGATACCTTCCAACTCAGAATATTCTGATTCTGTGAAAAACTGTAAGAATGAAAGTAAGAAGTACAACACTTTTTGGGACTGCATTGAAACAGTTTGTTTCTCTATTTTAAAGAATATTCATATTTTGGTTAAGAACCTGTTAAATCACTCAGTTTTACAGATATAGTTCTCAACTGCTAATTAAAGCCCTCACTTTATATGATATTAAATAGACATTTAAAAGCTCTGGAATGATTCCTTGATTTCTCTATAAAGAACACATTGAGTATGAAATACTGGTGTTTATAAGTACTTTAAGCTATTATATCCTAGCACTGACAGAAAGAATCCTTACCTCTCACACCTGCGTTCACTTCAGCTCTGTGTAATGAACCACACTGGAAAACTGATGGAGCTGAAAAATAACTGTTTCCTTCTGCTGTGGAAGTTTTCATTTGAATCACTCTCGGATCTGCCTCTGTGAAGTTGTGCCTGCGCAAGAAAGGATATGGCACTGACAGGTAGCTTAGGGTGCTACTAGCAGTTTACAAAGGTCGAGCTTCAAATGAATGTTCTCTTTTTTAGTGAGTGCCTTTTATTTTCTCCATTCATTTTCTTCTTTATTTTGCAAGAATAATTAGCTAACATGGTGCAGTAAAGTTTCCTTGGCTTTCCACTCCAAATTACTCTTAATGTTTTGTATTTGCTTTAATCATATTTGAATGAAAAGTTATTGGGTGAGGTATTTTTCTTGAATTTGAGAAAATCAGGGACATGTTTCCAACCATGACTTAGATGGAGGAGAGGGAAGAGGAGAAGGGTGATGTTGGGGGAAAGAGCCTTTGCAGCTGTATAATCAAAGCTGCATCATAGGATGCAGGAGACAGCACAGCTATTGAGTGTGAATGGCAAACCTGAGTGCCCTAAGCACACCTGCATCTCAGTATGAATAGTACAGCACTCTTAGCTCTAGAGAAGAATTACATATTTTTAACTGACTAAAAGGAGCTGATGTATATCATGCTGTGGAGGTGACATTGCTTTCCCCTGAATTTAGACTAGGCCACTAGCTTTTTGAAGATTATGTTGCAGAGACACTCTCAGATGAACCATTTGCTAAAATCTTATTCACTAGGATCTCAGTGCAGGGTAACCCTTAAGTGGGGAATCACACGTCTTGAACAAAAGGTGGCTCTCCAGACAGAGATGGGCGCCCCCATTGCAAGCAATGCCAAGTCCTTGCAGCAATGTTTTCAGCTGGATTGCCTGGATTGCTCCTCAACCCACTGCTGTGTTCAGTTCTTGCAGTTCATCTCACACTGTTTCTCTGTGACAACCCACCATAAACAAGCTCCACTGCAACAGATTATTTCAAGCTACAGACAAAACACCTCCTAATTCTCTTAACTGTCTACAAAGGACTGCCCCATTGGACTTTTTTACATACAATTTGATCAATTTTGTGGCAGGAGCCTCCTGAGAGTCTCTGAGATAGCACATTTCTCCACCCAGGTTGTTAATCAACATATTTAAGCACAGAAATTGGTCTAGGCACTGCAGGGTTTCCTGGGGGAAATCTTCAGGGCAGTCTCAAATTTCCACTAGGAGAGCTTCTACACCAATTAGTCAAATCCTTAATTGAAAGGGTGGCTAGAAGTTCGGTCAATCACTGTCTTAAGTCAGTCTATTGTCTAAATTACTCCATTATCTCCTCCATGCAGATGTATACATGGGGAGTTTCTGGATCAACCAAGGAGTTAATGACTTGAGTGCATCAGGTGGGCACACAGGCACAGCCCTGTTTCTCAGCTATGCCACAATTATAACTATAGGACAAACTTGAATTTCATACTTATTTTTATTCTTAAGTTCGATACCTCTTGCTGCAATTAAAAGCCAGGCAACCTGAAACTCACTACCTTAGTAACCAGAATTGCCTAAGGAGTAAGATTCTAAATTATAACCATTTTTTAACAGAAATTATTTTAAACAAGTCTTTTTCTAAAAATATTTTTATGCTTTTAACAGATTCAAATTGTCTTCATAGATAATGCAAAGTGATTAAAAATAAACAGATATCCTCTAAAAAATTTAAGGCAGGACCTATCTTCCTTGTGTAGTAAGGGCCTAACCAAGCAATGAAGTAAAAGACATATGTGCTTTTTCTTCTCTTTAAGACACTTAATATTATGCCTACAACCTACCAAGCTGAAGAATAACAAAACCTCATCAGAATTTTTACATAAGTAATAGTTCTTACTCACACAATATTACTGTACACTGAGGTTGCTAACTCAGAGTAATGTCTAACTTAAGTAAATGCTCACTCAGTGAGAACAAAGTCACTGAGTTTGAAATGCCAGTCTAACGAACTTATTTGTGGTCCTTCCTTTATTTGCATTTAGCTTTTCATAGGTCATGTTAAATGAAAGCCAAGTGACTACACACAACTTATGCTGAAGGTAACTTTAGCACCATTTATACCTCCTTTCTCCTGTCAGAACAGCTGAGCTCACCCAGGGTCATGGCTCTGCAGTCCTACTGAAACAAACTACCAGCTGATTACAGCTAGGAGCATCCGAGCAGGGAGAAGGGAGGACTAGTCAAAACATACATCTTGTGAAGGTAATTCCCTCGGATATCATTCTGGGACATTGCATCTGGTAATCTCAGTTAATGGGAGGTTATGCACAATTTGTAACTGAATGTTATAAATTCATATCTATTTTAGTTCCTTATCTTGTCCTTTGTCTTATCAATGTACCAATGTTAAGTTAAAAAGAAGTAAGAAGGTGAAAACAAAACAAGTCTCCCCACTCTTAAATCTCAGCTGTTGGATGGCTTTACCTACATCTTAAGAATTACTACAAATACAGGGGTTTGGCACGTGGTGCTCCTAAATCACTTTAGAAGCTGTTTTTAACAGGTGTTTCTGAAAGAAAAACATCTTAACTGAGGTGCTGTTAATGCAGGCTTCTTAATCTCAAGACCTTATTCCTCCCTGCAGAATATCAGCAATTTCTACTGACTTTAAATAGAGGCAGTTTGTGTCCTGCAGGGAAGAAAAAGACCTAGGGAGCATTAACTAAAAAAGCTTTAACACAGAAAACGGTAACTGAAGTAATCTTAATTCAAATACTTTACACTGTGCTGGCCTTAAATGAACTAATTTGAGACCTATGACCTTAACAGAGGGATTTCTCAATTGACATACTTTTAGCTGATGCAAAGTCTACCTGAAATAGCCTTAGGAGCTCTGTATAAGCATATTACTAAGCATATACTACAGTAAATGTGAAATTCTTCTGGATTTAGTAAAATCAGATATTCATACAGAACCTCTCTGAAGAAAGCTTCAGATTTTTGGGTATTAGTAAGTTTTTGAGTGGAAGTATAAAAGTAATAATGAATTCTGATGCAAGCAGATTAAAATATAAAATTATATACCTTTCCTGTTCCATAAAAAAAGTTATGTAAAGTCAATGGCTCTGTTTCTCCTGTTAACTAGAAGAAATCCAGAGACTGACCATTGTATGCAAGGCTCCAAAATAGCAGCTAGTATGTAAATGAAAAATTTGGAGCTGGCACCATCTTTACAAAAGATTAGGTTTGCAAACATTTTTTTTTAAATCCAAATCAAAGCCAGGGTTCTGGTTAACAGGAACATAAATGATCAGAGCTTATGTTCAGGATTCAAGCTCCCCCATATGATTTTCCCTTGTCAAATACAAGAGGTAGTCATTTGCATGATGGAGAATTCTCCTTCTGAATTATCAATGTCCCATCTCTTACCCCCATCCTCCTCCCAAAATATAATAAAAAATCCAAATAGAAAATTTCAGGAAATAAAACCCGATGAAACAAAATAAATCCTTTTTAACTGTCCCAATCATTACATCTCAGCTGGCAATTAATATAGAATGGTTGCAGGTACTTATTCTGACTTCTCAGCCAAAGTCTACCAGCCTGATTTCTCACAGCTGTGTGGTGTGGTCAATACTGGACAGACAAGTGTGTTTCAGCTCATTCCTGGGATAGGCTGGACTCCCTGGGAAGGGGTGACTGAGCTAGAAGAGTCCCAGGGTGTGTGAAGATAATATGGGGAGGGAGCTGTCACAGGAAAAAGGAAGGAATTGTGGCTTTATTGCATCTCTGCTTCCTAGGAGAGCTGCCAAAGCATTTTCCCTTCTCTCAAAGGCAGATGAATATAAAATTAATCTAGCCACAATAATTCACTACTAATTTTTTAAGAGTTATAGAAGAGAAAGGGACAAATAAGCGCAGGAAAAAACCCAAAACTTATAAAGCAAATGTTTTAAAAAATTAATGCAAAATACATTTTCCCAATATGTGTGTATGAAATGCTAAGCAGACACACATAGCCTGGGAATTTGTGCACATGTAATTCTGACTTCTATCTGCACATCAAGCATTTGGCATGTAAGTGCATGGATAGTTAAAAACACTTGGACTTTATTGCATTGTTACAGATGCTAAAAAAATATAATACAGAGCATCAGTGCACGACTTCTGCATCAGAACCCTTGTAATGGAATGCTATTATACAGGTTTAGGACAGAAACAAACCAGAAGTGATATAAAGTTCTGACTTCTCTTCCCACACAAAAACCCAAGGGGGTTTTTTTTTATTATTATTATTTGATCAAGATTGCTACTCTCAAAATTTTGTGTTAGGTTTAGCTCCAGAGATTACACTTTTGTTCTCATGACCATGTTTTTGGGCTTAATACAGTCTGTTGATTTTGAATTGTTGAGTCTGACTACATATATCAGACAAAGGGATTGGATGTGTGCCTTCAATGTCCCCATCACTCACAAAATTTGCTTTTCAGAAATGATGTCTTTGGTGTTACAGATCTGAAGGTATTCCTTTGCTGTTACATTATGTCCTTTCAAAAGGATATACTTTTATTTTTTGGTCTAATTTTCTTCTGTGATGCATTAGTTGATTTCTATTTCTAGTTTAAAATAATATTTGCTTTATGAAAACATACCTTCTTATAAAGTTTCATACACTTCCACTACACATGAATACATTGATTTTACAATTACAATTAATCACTCTTAAGAAAAATACCAAATTATGAACCTGGATATTACACAGAACTACATCTACATTTTGAGAAATATTTTTCTCACTTCGTTTCTCAGAACACATTATTTTCTATTTTAAGGTCTTAACATGTTTATGGTAATGACTAATATAGTATAGAGCTCCTCATACTTCTGTTAATTTATTTTTTTTCCCATAACTTCTCTATGTACTTCCTTATTTGGCAATGTAAGGGAAAATTATATTCCATTCTTTGATGGTATACTTATGCTGCAGACTTCTGCCAGAACATCCATGTCAGTTGGGATAGATGTGGTGTCATTTGAGACTGATTTAGCCGTAGGAGCAAAAACCTATCATGTAGACTGCAATAGCAGAACCCTACTTTTGTCAGCTCTCTGTGAGAAAATGTGCTTTGCCAGACATAATAAAGACATGTAACCACAGTAAGGGAGCTTTACTGACATGATGTAACAGTTTAACTATACTTAGAAAGTAGTTGTAGTTTGGGTTTGTTTGGTTTGGGTTTGGGTTTTTTGAGGGTTTTTGGATTTTTTTTTTACTTGTTTGTTTGTGATTTCTTTTTCATAGCAACTTTAGGCAGCTTTTCAATGGCACAAAAATCCATGAAAACTCCCTAATGCTTCTGCATCTGAACTCTTCCCTGCAATATCAGGTGAAAAAAAGACTATGTAAAGCCTCAGAGATTTAGTACATTTTCAATTATGGACTATTTGTCTACTAGATCCAGTTACTTTAGTACATTATTTGTCAGAAGTTTGGTTCTAGTAAGAAAAAGAGTTGAACACAAGTTGTCCAAACAAAAGTAAATTCTTGGGAAAATCTCCTAAAGAAAATAACTTGTTTGGTCCACCTGTGCAGTATGTTATCATTATGAAGTTTATTCTAAATGACATAAATCCCACAATATGATGCTGTTTCCAAGAGTATGATTTTTACTATCATTTATGGTTTTACAGGGGTCTTGGTCAGATACAACTTTCTTGAATTTCTGTCTGCATTTGAGAATCCAACACCAAGCAAATGACTATTCACCCAACCTCAAAAATAAAAATATAGGTGTTATGGCTCTGACATTATTAAGCTTTTTATCAAATTCCTGGTCTGTCATTGTGACAGCTGTACTTGGCAATGGAGGGAAATGTCATGGCTGATACTCCAACAAGGAGCTCTTAGTCTGGCATACTGCACTAGGTGGGGTCTTGGTCTCAGACAACTCAACTTGTTCCCTCAGAAAAAGATAAAGGGTTTTTTATACAAGGATGAGATTTTGGTAATGAGTAAACTGTATGCCGTAAGGACCCAGATGAAAACGTGTTTCTTTAATAGACCTTTTAGAAAAATTAAAAATATCCCAAAAACTGATGGGGAAATAGACCTAAAACTGCTGTTCAACAAATAAACTCAATATCTATTGTATTTTTGGATACAGAGTACACAAAAAATAAATACTAGACCTGAATACAAAAAGTAAATTAAAGCAATATTATTTTAGTGATACCAGGAATACTTTTTTAGAAATATTTTTATTAAAAACCCCAAACTCAGTACTTTTGTAGAAAATTGCTTTTTCACTATCAGATTTTTAACAAACCTTATAGCAGATGTCTTTACACTTTTATTAGTTTATATATTTTCCATGGGGCCTCATGATACTAAATTCCTTATGAGATATTGTGGTTCAGACTTCCAAGTGCATTCTCTTATCTTATTGTGTTGAGGTTTTTTCTTTTCTTTTCTCATTTTTAATAACTTAGTTATGCACATATTTTGCCATTATGTCATACTCTTCTGGTTCTGAGATAAAACTTTCAGGAATAACTTGTTATTATTAGTCTAAGTATTCTGGCTCTTCTTTATTGTTATTAAACTGATGAATGATTTTATAGTGCATTTTTACCTTGAGATTTTTGAAAAAGTAGACATTATATCAGGTTACTGAATTACAGGAAATACATTCTCTAGTACTATTAGGTGCCTAAGCACTTACCAATCACAACTTTCGTCTAACTATTTTAATTGTCACCTGTATTAGTCTTTACTTAATTTTCTCTGGTTTACCTTCAATTAAGTGCATTGTCCTTTACAATTATTGTCACGAAGGACTTATTTCTCTCATTTTTTGTAATCCTTTAGGAAAATAATGACAATTATGCACTTATTGCCTTTGGATATTTAAACATCACATTTTACTTTGCAAAATTACAGCAAATAGAGAAGTACAAGTCAAATGTGTATTTGCTTTATGAGTGCTGAGGTGGAAAATTTCTGTAACTTTTTTGACTGTTATACAAGTGAGATGAAGACTGCTTTTAAGTAACTTTTGTGTCTCAGCTAATTTATGCTTCCTGAAAGACATCTGGATTCCTCATAAGCATAGAGAAGGATTCTTAATGTTCCCTTCGTTTGCAGAGCAGCACCCTATATCACTTAAATTGACAAAACCTTAGAAAGGTTCACCCAGCTGTTTGCACTGCCAACAAAAACTTAAAGCAAAGGAAATTTCAGGAAATTTGTTCTGTAAAAAAATTTTCTTATCTTTGACTCACTTATTAACTATCACAAGGCTCATTTTAATCTTCCTTATTGTCTGAGGTTCTGTCCTTCAAAACAGCAGGTGTTGAAGTCTATCATATAGCCAAAATCTTCTTTATATGCATTGAGTGGAGTTGGTAGACATTTAACACGAAGGTACCTGAAGTGAAGCCAAACCCACATGAACCATGCAGCTGTAAAATTGATTATAAGATACCATGTCAAGGCAACTAAGTTATTCACTTCCACTGATGAATGCGTTAGAAGCTGGAAGATTAGGTTGAGCAAGTATATTGCAACTACCTGAAGTATCCTACATTTTGAAACTGAGCATCTCTTTGATTTTAGCTGTTGTAGGTCCCTTCTTATCAGTCAGAAAAGTTACCATATCCAGTATAAAGAATGTCTTTATTGCATGACATTCAAGGAAGTAAAGTAGGACATGCTTGCACAAATCAGTGGCAGTATAGTCAGCCAGAAGGGAAGGTCTTGTGGGAAGACCTGCTGGACTACTGCCAGAGGGCTTTACTGACATACTGTTCCTGATAACCTGAGAGGGGGAAATTCTGAGTTTCCTTACTTTGTAAAGAACATTGGCAAGAATAAATGGTAATTTTATAAATTGTAGCTCAGGACAAAATGCCAGGCAGTATTAGGATAAAAATAGGAACAGAGAATGCATGAGTCAAGGGATCTATGGCCTTGTCCTTTCCTCTTGCTAACTATAAAATTTTTGGCAAATAGTGTTGAGATATTAGATATTATATAGTTAATTATATATATTATATAGTTAATTGATCCTTCCCACAGTGGATATTTTTGCTTCTGTTATTGTAGTATTTTGGAGCTTTCAGTCTGTGTTTGGACTTATAATCATAGTGAGCAAATACTATTTAGAATCACAGGTTCTTCTCCAGAAAATACTAACACTAAAGGAATTTTGTCTGATATGAAAGTAGATATATACTTCACCTAAATGTCAGCTAAAGATCCCCAGTTTTTACCATTACATAGAAATAATCTAGAAATACAAATATATTGCAACATAGTATATGGCCAATATAAATATGTATCACTATATAAGAGAGCTGACACATGTAAGAATTTTAAAAATACAGGACCCCTAATTTGCTTTCTTGATTCATAAGTATTATACAGCTTTTAATTATTTTGCTGCATATTATTATTTTGTTGCATCTTATTATTTTGGCTGAATTTGGCCTCATTCAGTTTACCGGTAAACTCTGAGAAGCAATTAACAGTTTTACAATATAAGATCATATTTCACATCTAAAAATTATTTTAATGTAGTATGTATGTGTTCATGATCTCTTTACCTTTGTAAGCTTCTTTTCATCAGTAATTGAAAGATATAAACTGAGAGTCTACAAGTCTGCCTACAATACTCCCCTTATGTAGCACTGAAAATTAAATGAAAAAATTAACTTATTGATTTTGCTTATCTAACCAGTAAACCAAAATCAGCATCTTGTGTTAAACTAAGTACAGCTGATCAAAACTGATGTGTTTGTACATCTTCTTTTTTTCCCTTTCTTTTCACTAACAAAAATAAAATGGAAGAATTTCATCAAAATGTTATGAAATTAAAATACAGGCCATGATTTTATTTATCTGAAGAAGCATTCAAGACACTAAGGTATCCCTAGGACCATGAGCAAATCCACAAGTGATGTAATCCAGTCACAGAGGTGGGTTGGCAGGGACAGTGTCACCTGAAGCACAGAAAGCCATACACGGACCACGTGCAATGGACCAGGAAAGTGCAATAGTGTCCAATCTGATTTTTAATGCCACAAGACGTTATCACCACACAGCTGATCTGCACAGAGTGTGTCAAGCCAGCTCTGTGCTTCCAAGAAAGTAGCCCTGTGTGCATCCAGCAAGTCTGGAGGCACTGAAAGACATGAGGCAAGAATACAAGAGTAATGTCTGGGACCTTTTGGCTTCTTGAGAAAGATCTGGACATGAGAAGACTGGGGAAATAACTCTCCTAAGGTACTGAGATGAAAAAATGTAAAACTCCCATATTAATGGGACTCATGATTAACACGGGGATGGAAAACACCAGTGAAGTCTATCTTAGCAAGAAATGTTCCCCCTTTTGTGACATGATTATAATCCTGCCTTGGTGTAGTACTGCTGAAAACAAACTTAGTAATTCTTTAGCCTTGTAATTTATATTTGGTTAAGGAATTCAAATAAATTTTAATGTTTGTTGAATCAATTTGCATAATACTTCCATAAAACTGCATTTCATTCAGGGAAAAAAATCATAGAATTCCATCAATTTTAGTTTTAAGAATCTCATATATCATCCAATGTCTGAACAGATGAAGTAAACAGCATGAGACAATATCTTGAAGCATTTGAAATGTGTAGTAAAGAGAGTAATGATCACATAAACATAGCATATAATTATTTCTACTTATAAAGGGACAGTATTTCAATAGTATTTTTAAAAGTCATATATTTTGTGATGAAATATTCACTTGAAAAGAACTTGATCATTTGAACCAGTTTATATCTGCATCTTTGAGCAAATTAACAGCTACTGGGCTTCAACTCATCAAGATTTTCTTTCCCTCCTGCCCACAGCAGGAATCCCTTTGAGAGTGAATGGGCTGTTTTATAACTGAAACCTTAATTTGAGACAAACAGATGTAGTGTAAAACTAGCAAGTTGTTTTGTTTGTTTTGCTACTGGAAGAAATAATAATAATAAAAAAAACCTCCCATGGATTATCATGCTGGCAACTTTAACCACAATCAATAATTTGAAAATCACCATTAATTCACCTGAAAACACTTGTAAGTCCTTACAAGTTTTTATAAGCAATACCACCACAACTGTCCAGATCTCCAGAGAATGGATTACCCTACTCTAATAAAAAATTATAGAATGAGGATTCACTCTTCAAATATGCTACATCTGGAGTTTTACGACTGAGTTAATGTCTAAAATTGTTTGTGCTTCATGGCAGAAGAAATACCTCAGAAAGGCAATCTCAGCTGCAAGAACTGTATAGCACCACATAATACCCAGTGCGGAGTACTGGCAGGAGAATTATTAAAAATGCCTTTTCTCCAGAACTTAAGTATAGGATGAAGAAAGAAGTGTTAGGTAAAATTGACATGCTCAAATATCTTTTCAAAAATCAGGTATGTTGATGGAACTGCTTCTTCTCACCTTCTGTCAGCTGTGTACTTAAACCACTAATTCAAAAAGTGAATTTTCAGTTCAAACTCTTTTTTTGTTTCTGTCTCAAGAGAATGTTCCATTCATACAACTGAAGAAATTAAGGAGAAAAATTCATTCGGCTTTTTCTGACACTGGGCACTTTGAAGGTGTCTTGGGTCAATAAGAAAGCATGAATTAATGAATTACTGGGAAAGCATTATGATTCTTACCTTTGAAAAGTCCAATTTTGTTTTCCTTTCTTGAGATCATTCCTGTATTTTGTCCATTGACTCTTGAATATAAAGGTAAAACAATTCCTACAAGCAGATTTTATTCTAAAGGAATGGGGAAAAATGAAAATTTATCAATAAACACTGTGCTGAAGAAACTATTTCACAATATTTTCACAACATTTCCTAAAGGAAATTTCTATTTGCAATTACAGCTTTGTTTTTCTCTGAATGTGTTATAACGAAGCTGACATACTGAGATGTCACTCTATTTCTATGCACCAGTTGTATGTCATAGATCAAAATAATAAGTAAATATTTATTCAAGTCTGCAACTATGCACTTAACAGTTTCTAATATTATTTAATAGATTGGACCCTAAACTAACTGACCAGAATTATCATGTCAGCTGAGACTCACCATTAGTAAAATGTGATGTGAACATTTCACTCTTACATTTTTCTTTTGCAATCACTGTCCATTCTCACATTTTCAACAGAATCATGGAATGTCACCTGCAAGTACCTTTTTATTGTTTAGAAATGTTTCAATCAATTTCCCAAGTGTGATGAAAAGCCAGTTCAGGCACTGGCAAACCAATATATGAAAGGCTTGAAGGACTTGTAAAAATCTTAAATAGCTGACCTGTACAAACCAGATTATTTTCAGAGTGATCCATTGGAAGTCATGGTCCTTTGTTAACAAATAAACAATAATATAATACTTGCTTCATTATTTATATAACTTCTTTAATATGTGGTACCCATCATGAAAGAAATGCAGAATGTCAATTAATACTTCTTGTGGACAGATGCAAGTAAGTAAAAATACCCATTATCTTTCTGAAATGAGTAATAGTGAAAAATTTTGCCCATGAGTGGTATTTGTCACCCTCCAGAGGTACCTATTTATTCCTAATTGTTACTGAGAAAAATACAGGCTCATTGAGTGTGAAGGTGCCTAAACTATGAAACATGAACTCCATCCTCATGGGAAGATAAGGCATTTGAAAAATTTAACCTCACATGGGTAAGGACCTTGACAAGTTTGAGATTAAAACAAGACATAAAATTAAGGAAGAGCACTTGAAAACAAGCAAGACTGGAAGATCGCTAAGGACTAAAAAAAGTAAAGTGGTTTTGATTATCTTTTTGCAGAGTCATAACATTATCCTAACTAGGCAAAAGGGTAATCAGTATACAAGATGAAAGGAATGAATTTTGTAAAGGAAGAAAATATAGGAGATGGATTCAGAGACTGACAGTACTCTTTGTCATCTGCTCATCCTTCACTGAGATAGGCTAAATAAAAGATCTCTATTTTACAAGGATAAATAAGAACACAAAAAAATTCCTGTTACATTATAGTAAACCTTCAATTAAGCTATTTCTTTCTCTGCTGGTAAGCAATTTTGCTTAAAAGATCTTCTACACTAAAATGTAGTCCCTAGTGAATTTTGTACAAGCTAATTATGGATTGGTGAAAAATAAGAGAAGTGCTGACACAATCTTAAATAATAGCATGCTAGACTAAAATGCCTAAGTTGGATAACAACTTCTGAAACTTTGCTCATCGGTGTGTGCAACGTTGGCTTTTAAGCAAATGTAGCTGTTTGCAACTCAGCAACATAGCTAAAGAAATGTTTTAGTACATAAAATGATACAAATGTGATTAGTATGTCACACACAGATCAGTATGCTATGCATTGTGCATCCACACAGTGGTTTCTGCACCATGAGGATTAGGGCTGAAGTAAAGGAGTAAATACGAGTATTATCTATTTTGTATAGTTCAGTACTGCAGTAGGGAGGTTATTGACAATATAAAAGACAGTTTGTTGGGAAGTTGAGGAGTGAACTAAGAGCTTCTCATAGCCTGATTAGTGTCTTGAACTTCTGTCATATTTTTCTGGGCTTTTTTTAGTTTGATTTTTGGGAAGTTTTTTGTATTTTTGTTTGATTTTGAGACTATCATGTTGTTTTTACTTATTTGCTGTTTTTTGTCTAAATTAATTCAAATAGCTTTTTCAGACTAAGGTGAGTTTGTCCTGAGTCTCTAAACCTCAAGCTTAGCAGGGCTTATTTGTACAGAGAAAAAAGCCTGAAGCTAAAACTGAAAGAAGTATTTACTAAATTTAATTTTGCATACATCAATGGGAATGATGAAGCACAAAAGAGAACAAATGTCTCCTTACTTATCCATTTTTATCACTTCTTAATTCAGTTGGAAATAATAAACACTTTCTTGGGCATCTTGGCAGAGGAATTAAATTCTGTCTGTGCAGCTGGACATAGTTTGGGTTTGTCAAGGGAAAAGAACCATGATTTCTCAGCACTGAAAGCGAGCAGGAAAATGTGAAGGTAAAGTCTCAGCATACCACTGAGGTATTGGATCACTTGGGTGTCCTAGGGTGACTTTATGATGCTTGTATCCCCAATCGTCTGTCCTGCTTGCGATGTATATTGAGTTCTGTACCTTTAAAACAGTCTGACCGTGAACGAGGAGAAGAAAAAATACGTGAAGTTTTTGTTTTGAAAATACTGCCGGACTCCCACGCATTCCTCTCCTGACTCCGGTTCATGACAGCGGCGGGACAGAGATCTCCTGTGCTTTTAGTTAGTTTTAGCTAGCTGAGGCAGAGAAGTTCCCTGGACCGTTTTTTTCCTTTTTCTTGGGATTGTTTAAATCTGCCCTGGACTGAAGAAAACCCAGAGGAGCACCGAGGTCTCGCACCTGCGGCCCCTTCCCCCNTTGTTTGTTTTCTCAGGTATCTAGCCTCTGACATGACTTCTCCTGTGGAAGAACAGAGCTTGCTAACATGCTAAATTTGTATGTCCTTCTCTTGAATATTTATGTTACTTGGGAGGAAAGCCAGCAGCCATGCTGACGTGGATATCATCTGTCGCCGTCTGGTCAGGTGATAAAGGTGCCATGACCTTCCTTCTCAGAAGCGTCTTTAAAAAGACGCCCTGTGTGATGGAGGCACAGACACTCTCAGGTGTTGAGTGATTTGCCTTTTTGTGAGGCTGCCTGAGCAGCAGATCCACACTTGCCACCTCGGGTAATGTAGGACTAAGACAGTGAGATAGGGTCTTCTTTCCTTCGAAGGTCTTCTTTATTCTGGGACATCCAGAGGGGAAGAACTGGAATAACTCAAGGGGACAGGGACTATATAGTGTAGTCAGGGGGTGGGGTTTTACAACTTGGCCAATGGGGAAATGAATTGGGAGAGGGACCAGTCAGTGAGGGGATCCAAATCAGGAGGGGTAAAAACTGAGAACTGGGGTACTAACCAATAACAAGTGACAAATTAACATGATGTTGCAAAGGCTCCTGGTTTTGACAGACTTGGTTTGTCATGAGCCAAGAGAAGTCTCTCAGGGAGACTTCCTAGGGGGGATCAGTGCACCTTGAGCTAGCCAAAAGGCTATACACTCTCCATGGCTGTGGAATATCCTCTGTGTATGGTCCAGGGACCACCACAATCATCCACTCCTGTAGTACAATCACCATCAGGATGGGGGTCTGTGTTTCTTGAGTGGAAAGATGAAGGACATCCTTAGTAAGACATCTGCACAGAGGGCAGGATGGCTTTGCATGAATATGCCATGGTTTAAGAGCACCAAGGGCTCTCTCACACTTTTGTGTGTAGAGGATAGTGGTTCTTTCATACAAAGAAATAAAGATGAAAAATTTAGATGAACATTGCAATCACTGAACTAAGGAATTTTTGTCTCTGTAATGTTAGGGGGCAGAGAGGAGATGTTTCCACTTTTTTATCCTACATAAGATGTAGGAGAATTGTAGTCATGAAAAATGCACCAGTTGAGCTCCCTACTCTGCATTTATTTCCCTTCTTCTAAGTAAATGCATGTGGCCTTAAGCTTAGCAATAATCAATGCAAAGTTAAATATTTATAAAAAATATTTTAAATATCATCTGCATTTATCTTGCATGTTTATGCTAGATAAGAGGAAATATTTTCAGTCAAATGTAAAAAAAAAAAATCAACATTCCATTTCCTGTAAAGAGAGTAAATGACCTCCCATTAAATATAATATGCGGGAAGTTTCCAAAAGCTTCAAGATCACTTAAACAATCACCTTTCTGACACAGCTGCCAACCTTTTTTTGACTCCACTGTTTGCTGGAGCATCTAACGTCTGCTAGATTAATTCCATGGAGACACATTCCAGTAGTTTAATCCCTGCTACTTTGGATTTCTTGAAAAAATAAATGAGTGACTTCTGAGCACTGAGGTTTTAGACTCCAACCTCCTTATTTCAAGTTAAAACAAAATATAATAGTGCTAGACCTAGAATGTGGGTCCTTAAATATACTTCCAACACTTGCAGAAGTATTTTGCTTTAGAAAAGGACATTGTAAATTTCAGGAATTATTACGTGGTATATACTGTACTGATCCTAATATCACAGACACATACAAGACCAAAGTTGAAGATTTGAATGATTGAGCCTTGGTAACATATTTTTGGTGGAGCCAATTATAATCATGCATGTAATCATACATATAAATGTTTGCATGCCCAGGTACATTATTAAAAATTCCTTTTCATAAATACCTTTATCCTGTCTCTATTAAGATTCTACCTCTGGATCCTATATGTGAAGAAAAACTGAAACAGAATTTGAACCTTTCATAGTTTCCATTTGGTGCACACAAGAGTAGAGGGAGCAAAGAAAATGTGAAACAGAAAAATACACTCACCTTTATAAAAAGGAATTGTAACAGAAAATCAAAATGGATTGACAAATGGCAGCATTTTCATACAGGGCCTTAGATGAAATTCTGATTATAATTTATAGCCACTTACTAATAACAGTTATGTCTCATTTTACATAAACACCTGCTGAAAACTCATTAGGAAAAGACACTTTTTAGTTGTTCCTCTATAAAGTTGTGTATATTCTTCCATTTAGGTAATCTACACACACACACACAAAAAAAGGAAATGCTTCCAAAAACTATGTTAAAAATGAATGCAAAACACAAAAGCAAAATTCATTTATATCTCTCCTAGTTATTACTCAGAAAATGTAGGATGAATCAAACTGTCTCTCACTGTTCATATGATCTGCATACAGCTAATATTTTAAGCAGAGAAATACTGAAATGTGAAAGTACATGAAATTACTGCAGATTCACCCAGGAAAAATAATAATTATTTGTTCTCTTTAAGATAGTCTTGAGATAATAGACATGATCTTACTTCTATTAAATAAAAGTAGGATATCTGTTTACAGAAGAGGACCCAGGGGGCAAATAAAGATATACAAAAACCTGTTTGATTTATATAGTTCTGTGACTTAGAATACCAGCCTGGGATTCTCATGACAATTTTATAGTCAGAATAATAAACAATTTTCCTCTAGATCAACTGACGAATTCCAAGTAATAACTTGTTCATTTGAAGCAAACGTTCACTTGACTTCCTGTGCCAGTTTAACAGTTACCCTGTGAATAATGGAAATTATAATTTTTTGCTACATCATTTGTATTACTAGCAAAATATTTAACATGCATCTGGAATCTTCCCCATAGGAAAATTTCTAAATGTATTCATCTGATTTTCCAAGGGTTTTGGTCTCTTCACAAAGATGATAGTGATATCTCCTCTTAAATTCTGTGAAATAGTGGTCACCTGCTCACATACAGATGCAGACATTGTTGCAGCCTTTGTGGCAATAAAAGCTTTTATTTAAAATCCTCTAATGAGCCATTGAGGAAAGGATATGAGTAATATTTGAAATTCAGTTCATATGACCTTGACAGACAGCCAATACAAAGCAAGGGAGAGGAGCACACAATGAAACCAGTATGGGGAAAAAAAAAAAAAAAAAAAAAAAAAAAAANAAAAAAAAAAAAAAAAGAAGGATCGTTTTAAACATATCTTATTGAGAGGGAGTTTTTCTCTTTATCCCTCATTCACAATGAAAGTGGATTGAGGTTAAATGAGTTTCCATATCCTCACGTATGGACCAGTGTATTCACCAAACTCCCATCTCATTTAATACAGCATTTTAAGGGGATAAAGATGGATTCACTGGAAAGTTTATCGTAAATATGCATCCACAATTCCAAAAAGTTAAAGAAATGAACATCAGAAAAGAGTATATATGTTTGAATATCCTCTTGACCATAACTCTCTTTTTTCCAGCTATACATCCTATAATAAGTCACTGGAATACTTCTGACACCCGGTTAAAATGGCCAGGGGTCTCTTCTTTAACTTTCCACAATTGTCTCACATGGAACCTAAATTACCTAACACTTTCTTGAATGGAACTCAATCAAATGTGCTAAGGGGAACCGAGGAGCAATACTGGAGCAAATTTTATTTCAGCTACCACCCACCCTTTAATTGCTTCTGTGTCTGAAATCTCTGACCATTTAATCTTTGAGGCACTAATAATGTGCCCAAATGATCAGTTCCAAGTTTTTAAAAATTGCCTTGTGTACATGCTTTAGGAGCTCTTGGTAGGCTGCGGCAGGAAGAAGTTGCTATAGAAACACCACCTTAACACATTCCATTCACTGATGGCTATAAAGAGATACATGGTCCCTGAATAGCTACTACTAATCCACATGATATTTGAAAATTGCTAGGTTTTTGCTCTCAAAATTCTTACTTGCAGTGTCAGGGGAACTCCCCCTCCTTCCCTGCACCCTAGCCTCCCACCTTTTCATTCAAACTCTTCCCAGATGGAACTTTCCTTGAATATGTACTTGCCTGTGTTATTTTGTTCTGTTTTGTGCAGACAGTTGAATTCAGCTGTGATCTGCACAATATGAAGAATTCAACAAGATTAAATAAAATCAGCTGCTTTGTCAGAAATACCTATGCAACCAACTGGCAAAATATGTTGAGAGCATTAGGATGGAGTAATGCTTAGAAGAAATGAACCTTTTTTTATTATTTCCTGTAGCTTTTCCTATTTGATTCAGACAGCTTAAAAACTGCTGTCCCATCCATTGATCCATTTTACCTTCTTTCCAGAATTTTTCTCCTTAATCTGGTAGGTAATTAAATGTGTCCTTTCAGCCATTCCTTATTAGTTTTTTAACATTCCCGACATTTAACTACCTTTAGGGGATAGAAGTACATGGACAGTATTATTAATCTTTCTCAATTGTAATTGTGATTCAATTTGAGATTACAATCTCTGAAGAAAACTCAAGTCTACCCAGGACTATGATTAATCCAAGACATCTTGTGGAGTTTACCACAGTTAAACCTGAAACCATTAATTCAGGAGGTAGAAGACCTGTCTTCTAGACTATCCTTAGCTTGGAGAGAGGTATAAACCTAAGAGAACATGATGGCCTTTATTCCCGTTCAGATTGCTTCCTGTTCCGTTAAGGCAGACAAAAAAGAAAAAAGAAAAAAGAACATGTACTTGAAGCAGAATAATTAGAGAATTTATCTAGAATAAATTATCCCAGCTGGATTGACTTTTAAGGGCACTGAAGCAAAGGAGTAACTTTAAACTATCTTTCTCTGCAGATGTTAGATACCTGCTTTCCTCTGCTTGCTAAGAGTGCAGATGGTTCTTTTAGATTACTTTGTTTAGTGACCTGCTCATTTCTAGATGTGAGCCCTTACAGTGTCATTTGGGTAATGTCTGGGCTAGATATCTGAAGTGTTAAAAATTCCAAGTTCCAGATTAGTTACCTCCTTTATAAAATTCCAAAATCTTGTAACTAAAAGGAATGTATTAAATTTTTGGTCTGTAAACACTTGTGAAATTATTCTCCCTGTCAGAATTTTCCATTTCTCTGATTGCCCTGTTTTGGACTGGGATAAAGTTAATTTTCTTTCTAACAGCTGTTTCAGGGTTGTGCTTTTCTTATTTAAAATGAGAAAAACTTGGGTAATGTGCTAATGTTTTAGTTGTTGCTAAGCAGTGTTTACACTAAATCAAGGACTTTTCAGCTTCTCATTGTACCCCACCAGTGAGCAGACTTGGGGGCACAAGAAGCTGAGAGGACACACAACCAGAACAGCCAACCAAAACTAGACAAAGAGATATTCCATACTGTATGATGTCATGCTCATTTTATAAAATGGGGAGGGTTGCTGTGTAAACAGTGAAGTTGCTTTGGTTTTAATAGTACTTTATCCTATTTTTTAACATGGCTACAGTTTTGGAAAAATAAACTTTTTTTAAGATTAAACAATAATTATTTTCTAACAGTTGTTGCAATGTCTTATTTTCTGGAGGTAAAATATATTTATATGTAAATGTAATAACTTATCTCTTAGTAGCACCAGAATTTTGTTATCACAAAAAAGAAAAAGAATAGAAAAGAGGAAGAAAAAATATCCTGATTTAGTAAGCTAAAATCATTAAATCCATCTGGCTTGTGCTCTTTATAAACAATGAGAATGGATTGCAAGAAACCAAAGTGTTACATGGACTTAGTTTCATTCATATATGAAGAAAGACCACCTTACCCGATGTGATTAATCTGAAAAAAAAAAGTTGAATGTCAGGTTCTTTAATGTCATCTCACCTTATTAAAATCAGACACGTGCAAGTGTGTTAAAAAGTGCCAACAGTTTTTGCGTGAACCTTGCATAGGCTGATTTATACAATATTAAGAGCAGCTGGGGAATTATTTTCCTTCAAAACTTAGATAAGTGATATCTCACTATCATATACTATCAGGAAGCAGTCTCTGGTCTGATGTAACAAGAATTATCTCCTGTTGTATTACCTTTCCTTTCGTTTTGTGCTTTATTTCCAGTTTCAGAGATATTTTGGTAGTTCAAAGACTTCTCATATAGTGTGAGTGCACAGTTCCCACTTCTCTCTCACATTGAATCATTGCTTACTTATTCACCTCAAGGAGTGGTTGACACCATACTTGAAAGTAATAACTTTTTTTAGACATTCTCACAGTAAAGTTGGCTTTCTAATGCTCTTTATATTTCCTTGAGGGGAACTAGTGTCCTACTAGCAGGTTAGATATTCCTATGGAAAATATAATGTTCTGTCTTTTCATTATTTTTTATTTTTGTGCTTATAACATTTTAAAGAGATAACATGAAAACATGGCACATGTCACTCTAGACACCAAATTCATAATAATAGTAATAATAACAAGAAATGAACAACAAGCAACCAAACAAAAAAACCTAATCAAAACCCTCAACCATCTAAACAAACAATTTCTTCTCAGTTTGCATTTGCCGCTACTTAGACTTGAAACATTGAACATGTCTTTTCCCATTGTTTTTAGTATGGGAAACATAAATTTAAGATAGTCATTATTTCACCTCTAGTATGCCATGGACACAGGGTCCTGAAGTAATTTTGAAGTTAATGTTATCCTGACTGTGCAGTGGTAGCTGGCAGTGTATGATCACTAAATTGGTAATCCTGTTAAATAACCAGACAGCTTTTGAGTTTGATCAGAAATCAAAAGGATTTTTTTGAAACTATCCTTCTTAATATTAGACCATTAAAATTATACTGTACTATATAGCCAATGAGAAAAAAATAGTCAGTTATTATGTCTGTAATCATTACGTGATTTTGAAGGTTAATTGGTAATAAAATCTAAAATGTCCAAGCTGTTACAATCATAACTATTATATCATTTTTAGAACAAAGATCACATAACTAGTGAACTATAACAGACCTCCCAGTTTTTATGAAATATGTCTCAGGAGGTCTGTTAATCTCTTCAGGGCCATCTGTCCTATTTGAATCAGAGAAGATAAAGACTTTTGGGATCAGGGAGAAAGTAGGGCAATGCATTCTGGGACATATCTAACTTAGGTAAAAATATCCAGGAGGGGTTGTTAAACAAGGATCATTGAACAGGACACATGAATGACTAGAAGTCTGGCTAGAAGACTCCTAAAAGTGCAATTCTTTACATAGAATTTTACCACAGATTGCTGAAGTTAGTTAAAGAAACAAAAATTACAGTGATTGAAGTTTGGATTCCCCAAACTTTATCAAATATTACTTCCCTCATCTTCATTATATTTGTCTCCTGCCCATTGTGCTTTTTTGTCTTATTTATAAAAAAAAAGTCCATTTCTGTAAGTATGTACTGAAAAATGGCAACGTAATTTAATGAGTCTATTGGTCTCAATTATTGAGCCTCTTGCAGAGAAAGATTTTTGTTGTTCTTTTTCTTTTTTTTTACTAAAAAGTGTATTCATGGTATAAAAGTTCAAACAACAATTAAATAAAGCAGAAATATTTATCAAATCGCAGAACTATGATAACAAAATTTAGAAAATTTTAGCAATTACGGGCAGTCAGTATTGCCCTGGTGCCAAAATGCAGCCACCTGTAGAATCAGGTGCCAGAAAGGCTCTGGCAAGTTTAGCTCCTCACCAGTATTTGCCCCTTACAGTGCTCTGCTGTATCTGTGCTCCCTTAAGGGCTAATCCTCACACCCGTTCTGTCTCCACTTCTAGAATGGCATGCTGTTGGCTTATCAGTCTACCCCTGGGAAGAAGTACACAGAGGCTTCTCTTTAATTGGGACTATGCATTTCAGAACAGCTCGAGATATTTTAATGGCCTCCTAGATATCAGTAGGGAACCACACGTTTTATCAGGTTCAGCTATACAACAATGAACAACCTTTTCAGAGCCTGTCAGTGACAGGGAGTTTAGACTGCTGTATGTGCATTTGCTTCTCTTTGAATGCTCCATCTCTCTGCAAGTAATATTGTCCAACAAGGGAAAAGGACTTTATTATTATTTCAACTGTAAACATCAAAAGCTGCCTCTCATCTTTCCCCCTTCAACTTAGTACAAATAACCAACTAGTTAAAGAGCAAGAACTGCCTTAAACAAACTACAAAAGAATCAGAATAGCCAAAGGTGTAAAAAAATCTGAGCTTCAGATGTGGCTCCCTGATAATAACATTGTTATGTTAAGCCACTGGGTTGACTAGACTAAAATCACATACGGAACCTTGCTTTTAAGCACATCATTTCAGAGGCTGAATTTCAGACTTCAGCTTTCCTAAACTGTGAAACCTCTATGTACAATATAGTTAAAATATTATTTTTAATTTATTTTGTTAGAAGTTCTACTGCTTTTAGCTTGTGCCTTGGAATACAGTGCAATGCCATAAACAATATTTGATTCTACTTGTGTAAATAAAATTCACACAGGAAAACTGTCCTTAAAACTGCCAGATATACTGACAGCAGACCTCTCAGTATTCCCAAATATTCCCAATGCAGTATGCTTCACATTATCCCAATAGCACAAATATACAAGCAAGCAAGCAAGACATGGTGTTTTATGCAAACCTAGTTATATTTAGTTCTTAGTCTTACAACAGCACTATTGAACTACTAAGTGCAGTGGGAAGATACTGACTGATTAGAGGCCACTTTGATTGCAAGAAAAGAAATCCAAACACCAGAAAGTCCCAGATATTTCATTAAGTTACTTTGGCTTGTTAAGGTACCGTGTATAAGATAAATCAGTGTAACAGAGCCATTTTATACTCTCATCTCATGGCAAATGAGAAGTAAAACTTCCCCCAAAAACCCAAATGTTGGAATTTTTAAAAAATTTTGTTCCTTTTAAATTTCATGTTTTATTTCTTGTTTGCAATGGGCTAGGATCTGCATGATCTCAGTTAAAGCACCTGTCTAAGGTGTGATAAGTCAATTATATGTCTTAATCTGTATATCCTGGGCTGACATGCATTTCAGAATTGTTCACATTCTTGTCTTTCTACATGCTTTACAGATGTACACTTGCCATTCCTTACTTTATTCCTATAATATTTATTCTCTTTTGCATTAGTTTTTAATTATGACTATGACCTTGCTTTTCCTATAACCTTACCATCTGGAAAGCTGATAAGATTACCACGAGATCAGAGACCAGCCCTGCCTCTGGCACCAGGAATGTCACTAAAAGGAGGAGGGAAAACAGAAGGGAGGTATTTTATCTAATGCAATAATTCAATGTCAGATAGGAGCTGAGGGCCCCTCATGGCAGAGATTTCTCACTGAGGGGAGGATTCCCTTCTACCACACTACAGCCCTCTACCCTGGATGGAGTCACTACCTCTAATCTATGGGTACCTCTAATCTGCAGTGTCCGAGGCAATCTCCTTTGGTATCAGTCAAGAGCCAGATCAGTCAAGATCTAGACCCAACACCTGGTGATTCTGTTCCTGTCTGTCCTTGCTGTAATAAATTTGTTAATTAGCCTAGAGATGAAAGGAGGCTATAGTATATTCTAAGGTCAAAAGAGGTTAGATGACAATATTGATGGCTGAGCTTTCAGATCTCCTCCTGAAAACAGTCAGTTCACCTTACTACACCTAAGGCTTATTTAAAGTTGATCTGGCAGCAGTTGAGGACTAAAATGAATTTTCCATGGGTGTCCACCTGTTTTGAATGCATCCACATTCTTCAGGTCACCAGTTGCACTGTCACCAGCAGCTGTCAGTTCTCATGCTCCTGGACTTTCTGTCACCAGGCAGGAAAGAAAGTGTCAGCCTTATTTAAGGTAAGAATGACCAGATTTATAAACACAAATGTCATGGAACAGTATTTTCATATGTTAAAATTTCATGGTCTTAGCATATCCTAGGTATCTTCTGGAGCAACTGGACAAAAATGGGCTTTGTCAAGGGCTAGTGCACTGCATGCTATTCTAATTGGAGGCTGGAGGCTATAATGTCTTGTGGAGGATTGCAGATAGTAGTAGTAGGCGGAAAGCAGGAGGAAAAGGGAAGGTGTTTCCAAAGACATGAGATTATCCCAGGGACTGCGTCCACACAGAAGTAGTGGATGATGGACTGAGTCTTACATGGGCAGCTTCTAAATGATGCCAACCTGCACAGGGATTAGGTATTTGGATGTGATATGCTCTCATGCCCTGCTTTGGTCAGCTCATTATGGAGAAGATGAACATACTCTTGACTGGAGGAAATCTGGCTAACCTCTGCTGCTTGTGCCATACCTGGGGGGCTTCACTCCTCCCAGCATGTGCAGACTGTACCCAGAAACAGAGGGAGGCTGATGTCTGAAGGCCAGACTTTCAGTGTGTCTCCAGCCATTACAGAGAACTTACACTGGCTTCAGCAAGGCTCCTAACCCTACACGAGCACTCCAAAACCACCTGTAGGGTCAGTGTGACACCAGTAATTATGCTGTTCTGTGTGTGCTGAGAGGGGCTGGGTATTCCCACGAGCAAGGACCTGTAGGAATATGACTTTGTGTGTGAGAAAATTCCGGTGTAAAAATTTAAGCCCAAATACCTTAAGACATTCTTACAAATGTTTCCATATTGCAGTGCAATTATCACTAAAAAGCCTTTTTTTTTAGTGGCATTTAAATACATAGTGTTTACATTACATTCAGGATAAGGATACTTTAAGCACTTTAACACTTTTACGGATTCTGCCTATATTATAGCTACTTAAGAACCTTAAAGCTAATTATTATTTTAAATAATATTTTAGGGATTAGGTAGAAAAGAACTTGTGTTTCTGCCTTCCTTTGTCTCAGAAGTCTGTCCTAGCATGAAAAATAGGTTGCTTGTTCCTACAAAAAACAACCTCAATCCTGGCTTAGAGGAATAAAGTAATGCAGCTAAAAAAGGTCATAATTTCCCCAGCGTGTGTGGAAAATGATACATGGAATACATCTCTTTTGCATTTGTGTGCAAATATTAAAACAACGGTAGCAAAGACAGCAATGTACCCATCCATTTAAAAAGAGAGATGAAGAGCAACATAAAGCTCTGAGCTGCCCCAGCACTTCATCTTGGCTTTTTTCCTACTCTCCCTTAAAGTGTGACAATTATGAAATTATTTCAATGGATCTCTGTCTGTCATTAGCCCTTGTGATCTGTCCTCAGTGATGAGGAATGATTAAAATCACCCCAGGAGAGTTAAAGCTGCAGTGAAAGAATTGTGTGATTACCGTCTACTCCAAAGTATTTTAAACTGAATGCATAAGAGATAAAATACCTTGTCCATAAGGGCAAATCAAGAGAACTCACATTTTAGTTGTGTTACAAAATGGAAGCTAAACTATGTACAGTACAAGATCTTATGAGTTCTTTTCCAGGAATAAAAATCAGCCCAAGTTTCCAGAGTATTTTAGACATTACTTTCATTTGTTTTTTAATCTCAGTTTATCTTGTTCTCTTAACACAGCTGCTGGATGTACTGCCTTAAATACCATCAAGTGTATGATTCCCTCTATGTACAATCTTCTTCAACAATGAAAGATCTAATTTCACCATTTCTGCTGTCTGCAGTGAATTTTTTTCACACAGCTCTAGATGGCAGTGCTGATAAACAACTAGTACATTCAGCAGGGATAGATTTTACTTGGTGAACTGCTACAATTGATTTGGAGTCTTAACCTTTCCTCCACTTACCCTGTTTCCCACTCTACCACCTGCAGCCCTATAAACAGAAAAGACTTGCATGATGGAAGCCATCTGTACAGTAACTCATCTCATCAGAGTGCTGAAGAGCTGTTCTGCTCAAGTGTTATCAATGTCTTCCAACTCACTGTGTATTTTTCTTATTGCTAAAAACAATCCCAAGCATTCTCTTTGGCAGATTAGTAAGGAATTCAAGTAGCAGATGTTCAAATCACTTTTTATTTTTTGCATATTGAATCTCCATAAGGATACCAAGATCTGTTTCTTGGTCTTTGTGCTAAGTGTAGCAGTTCAATCTTCTATGCTCTATAGACAGAAACTACAGAAATGACTGGGAATATATTATCTGAAAACCCATGTACATTTTTTAAAAATTATGTTCAGCTTCCCTGGGAAATACCAAGAACAGCATAAACTGATTTTTATTCCTATGCCCCCATGAAAAATAAATATAATGTCATAGGCAATACCTGACTACATGTTTACAAGCTACTGCTGCACAAACTTCCTTCAATCAAAACTCTCCCTAATGTACAACAAATAGAAATGTCTACCTGACATTCCTCAGTATAAATTCAGCATACAAAGTTGTCCCCTGAAGATATGATTGAAGTTGTCTGATGGGATAAAATCTACTGGATTATTTGGACTGCAAATCTTTTTGATAGCATATGTGTTCTCTGTCATGCATAGATATAGAATTGTCATTATAATTTATAGAATCATAGAATATGCTGAATTGGAAGAGTCATCATGCAACAGGATCATCGAGTCCAACTCCTGGCCCTACCCAAGACACCCCAAGAGTCATACCCTATTCCTGAGAGCATTGTCCAAACACTTCTTGAATTTAGACAGGCTTGGTTCTCTGAGCACTGACCTGGGGAGTCATCAGCTTCATGCCATTTCCTCGAGTCCTGTCACTGGTCACATGAGTAAAGAGATCAGTGTCTACCCCTCTTCTTCCTTTTGAGTATGTTGAAGATGACAATGAGCTGTCCCCTCAGCCTCCTCTTCTCCAGGCTGAACAAATCAAGTGATCTCAGCTGCTTTTCAAATGGCTTCCTCTTCAGATCCTTCACCATCTTTGTGGTCCTCCTTTGGACACTGTTTAATAACTTAAAGTTTTTTTATATCGTGGCACCCAAAACTGCCCCCAGCACTGGAGGTGAGGCTGCCCCAGTGCAGAGCAGAGCCGGACAATGCCCTTCCTTGCCCAGCTGGTTTTGCTGTGCCTGATGTCCCCCAGGACAGAGTTGGCCCTCCTGGCTGCCAGGGCACTGTTCATATTCAAATCATGCTCAACTTACCCCTGACCAGGACCCTCAGCCCGCTTTCCACAGCACTGCTCTCCAGTTGTTTGTTCCCTGGTTGATACAATCAGTATTGCCCCATTCCAAGTACAGAATCTGGCACTTGCCTTTTGTTAAACTTCATACAATTGGTGACTGCCCTTCTCTGTAATTTGTTGAGGTCTTTCTGCAGGACCTCTCTGCCCTCAAGTGACTGGACAGCTTCTCCAAAATTAATGCCATCTGCAAACTTATTTTATGTTTTTTCAAGTCCTCTTGTTAAGGTGTTGAAGAGAGCTGGGCCAAGGATGGAGCCCTGCAGAACCCCACTGGTGACTGGGTCCCAGTCTGATGTCGCCCCGTTCAGCATAACCCTCTGTGCCTGACCTGTAAGCCTGTTGCTCACTCACCCTGCAACTTGGTTATCCAGTTGTGTGCTGGATATTTTGTCCAGGAGGGTACTATAAAAGAATATATCAAAAGCTTTGCTAAAATCCAAAAAGATTTTATCTACTGGCTTTCCTAGATTATCTTGTGGGGATTCATTATGATAGAAGGAAATTGGGTTCAACAAGCAAGGCTCCTCCCTAGTGAGGCCATGCTGGTTGTGACTGCCTGCACTGTCCTCCAGGTCTTTTTCAATACCTCCTAGAACAATCTTTCCATGATTTTTCCAGACACTGAAGTGACCAGAACAAGTAATTTTAGGTATATAGGCATTATGTAGGGCTCTCTTAGTAAAATATATAGTGCCATGCAAGGTTCTAAAGCATTTTAATGGGATCTTCTACACTGGTAAATCTTAGAACACCCTGAAGCCTGATTTTGGCACGTTGGCTAGGAGTTCCCCAGCAATTTCCATAGCTTATTAGTAAGAACCTTCCAGGAATCATTACTAGTGGGCAATTTACATTTAGAAAACTTATTTTGGAGGCGGTGAAATTACACTAGCATGCCCACATATTTTTCTGTGCCAGTAACTTCAGTGCTCCAATATACTCTTGGACAGATTTAATTTTCTCCTACACAAATAATCTAAATTTTCAATGCTTTCCTTCTTTAAAGAAATATGCCATTGCTCTCAGATCATAAGTTTATGAACAGACATAGGTACTGCAGTTACAGAATCCAGACAGGAAAAAAAAAAAAAGAATAAAGAAAATTTTTGGAACCACAAGGGTGTGAAGCTGATGAATAGTCTGGAGCAGAAATCTTATGAGGATTGGCTGAGGGAGCTGAGGTTGTTTATCCTGGAGAAAACGAGGCTTAGGGAAAACCTTACCACTGTCCACAACTGTCTAAAAGAAGGTTGGTGATGGTTGGTCTCTTCTCCCCAGAGTGACAGGACAAAAGGAAACATCCTCCAGTTGCATGAGGGGGAGTGTAGATTAAATACTAGGGAAAATAGCATCCGTGAAAGGGTGGTCAGGCATTGCAATAGGCTTCCTATAGCAGTGGAGAAATTGCCATCCCTGGAAATGTTTAAAAAAGTGTGAATGGAGATATGGCTCAGTGGTGACTGTGATGGTACTCATGTGAACTTGTGGATACTTGTGGTGGAGTTTACAGTTGGACTTGGTAACCTAAGAGGTCTTTTCCAAATTTAATGATTGGACAATTCTATGGTCTATATCCATTATTCTGAGGAATTCTTACTGAAGCATGGGGAATAATTGAGATTTTTTTTTAGGTTTTCTTTTTTTTTTTTTTTTAATTGAGAAGATTTCATATTTATTAAGCCAATCAAGATAATATCAATTAAATGAGATTTTATTCCTTGGGCATGATACAGAAGAATGTTGATGTTTGGTGAGAGAAGGTTTTTAACTTGGAAATCTTTGATGTCTACCACATGGTAAAAAATGAAACATATAATCCTTGTGAATCTTGATTTACTGGCATTAAAATTACCACAAAATTAACATTTCACTAAACTATAGAAATAATTTTATTCTTTGCAATCTTTAAGACCTTTTGGGAAACTTCCCAGCATAACTGAAAATCATTATATTTGTTTTCAGTTGCTGTGTAGGTTTCCTTAACAAAATATCCAAGTGTAGAGGATCATAATTTGGCAAACGCACTTCAATTCCTACTGGATCCATGTGGTTCAGAGACATCTCAGTTGAATGCTACTTAGTTGAGCTTCTGATCAAGGTTCTTGAAGGTAATTATTCTATAGCTCATATGAAAATGTGTCTGATAACCATGTGTAATGATGGCTACAAAATGACAGCAGGGCATGTACTTTTTAAACTTAATCTACCTAAGAACAGAGCATAGAGGCATATCTTGATAATACAAGAATAAGCCTTATTGCAACATGAAATCTGCATATTAAACTCATAAATAGTGCAATGAAACTAGTATCTAATACAAGATTGCAAGGTGTAGCTATATTCAGGCCTGCTGGAAGTATTATCAGTAGATAAAAGTTATCATTTCTTTTGTCATGTTCAACTCATAGAAGTGATCTTGCATGGGTTTTATCATTATTGACTAGAAAGCTAATACATTTTTTATAACTATTCAAAGCTTTTTCTGACTAAAGAATAAATATTTCTTAACTGAATAAAAGAAGGGTATTGCTTTCTCTCTTTCAGGATATTCCTGCAGTCAGTTCCTGCAGTTAGGCAAATTGTGATTTTTTGAAACTCAAAACACTGTAGATATCCATCAGTTTTGATGAAGATTCTAATGGGAAGTCTTCTTCCATGAATCAATAGGGACTGAAAGAAACCTATTGCAGTTTTGGAAATGTCGTGCCTAAAATGCTGTTTTAAAGTGAAATGTATATTATAGATATCATGCACTTGCTGTAAGACTGCACACTCATTCTCTAAGATTACTCATCTGCTCATAAGACCAGTTTGAAAAAGCTTTGGAAAAGCTTAATACTCAATAATAAGGTAAAAAATCCACAACAGAGTGCTGCAAATATCCACACATACATAAGAGGATGCCCTGACAAGATTTTTAATTTTGGTTTCAATCACTCTACAAATGAATTTTCCTGGTTAATATTTAGTCTTTGGGAATGGAAAGAAATGGCTCTTCTGGTCAACCACAGTAAAATTATTCTCAAGCTTCATTTCATTAATAAGACACACAATTCCTCTCAGACACCTATAAATCTAAATAAATATACTATACCCTGTGTTTGCTTGTCTGAAATAGGCATACCAGAAGGCCACATTAAATATTTTATAAGATGAAAATCTTATAAATTCTTGTAGCAGTTTTGTTTTATAATTTCTTAGTCTTATCAGCTGAAGATTTTCACAAATCAAGCTAAAATTTTCTGCTTAGAGAGAATGCTCATTCCTTCTTATTCTGCCCTTGTTGGCTAATGAGAATAATGGGTCCCTCTCCTCTTATAACATTCCTTTATGTATTTGTAGGCAGTTATCATGGCTCCCTAGTGGTCATTATGTTTAGGTACTGAACATCTGCTCACGAGTTTATTGATGCTGTAGATAGTGCCATATCTGCTGGGAGTAGTAGCACAGTGCTCTATGTGGCCATTCGGGGAGCCCTACCTGCAGGAAGGTCACTCGGTAGTAAATCCGGAACACCTACAAAATGCAAAGTCCTTACCACGAACACAAAGAAAGTATATATTTATTCACATATCAGTGAATTAGGCTCTTGCAAACCAAGAGGCAAGATTTGCTAAAACCACACATAATTATGACAATTTTTTTTTTTTTTCAAAGAGGCAAGGATTTTATCTGTATTTGATCATGATGTTTTCATGGTGCCTCAAAACATCAGATAAAGATTTTACTTATTCCCAGACATTTTGTACTGAATTCCTATGAGGTCTTGATATTTCTACAGGACCTTCCATGCCTGAGAAGAAAATATTACAAGCCTGACAGGTGTTGACAAGCAAAACACTCATTAGTGAAGCATAGTATTAATTACAAAGTTTATGTCTTTTGTTTTGAACCCTACTTTGTCTCAGAGTAACTTTTAGGTAGGAAACACTTGATTTTAAAGTCTACAGTGAAAAGTGAGGAAATTTAGATAAGTTTCTAAAAAAAATAGAGGGTGACTTTGAGCTGAGTACAGCCTGATCTATAGATTATTTCTCTTTTATTTATTAAATAAAGCCAGCTACAAAAACACATTTAAATCCTCCACTGACAGGAAATAATTAGGTTAACACCAATGAAAATTATATGTAATAATTCAATCAGTGGGAATTTTTAAGTGGGATAACAGAGAATGAAACCAAAAGGATATAGGCCTTTCGGTTTCCTGAAGTTTAAGTGAAAGACACATTCACACAGACACAAATATCCCACTTACAGTATCTTCTGTCATCTGTTATAGTAATCACTGCATCTACTAATGTGTTTCAGTCACTCTGCACTTCTTTTTTTAGCTCATTTTCCTTTGTCCCTAACAACATTCTGTGAATGCTATAAGGATTAGACAATTCCAGAAAGGGAGGTAGGGAGGAAAGGAGGGAGGGAGGGAGGGAAGAAAGGTAGGAAGGAAGGAATGAAGGATGGAAAGAAGGAAAGAAGGTATTTGAATATCAAAATGAGTAGTATCTGCTATTTTTAACCAGGAATATTAAATTAATTATGTTTTACCTTATTGTTCAACCTGAAAAATGTGTGTCCGTGTTCCATGATAAAGAAGTGACACCTAAGCTAAATATGGCTGTATCGTGTTTATATACTGATAGAGCAGTGGGATGGTGTCTTACTCTGTGTGAAAACTGCTGGCAGATTAGCAGCCAAAATGCTGAGAGCCTTCCAACTTGAAGGCATGGGGTGGGCCAACTGGCACACTATTTATGAAAGGGACATTCAAACTATGCACATTGCTAAGCTGCTGCTGTGAATGAGAAAAAGAAAGACAAGCAAAGTGTTATTGAAGCAAAGCCTAGAAAAAGAGCATCAAAGAGATTGGAACAATGAAGGGCTGCTTTCAGAATGGGATCATGAAAGCCTGAAGCCCTGTGGCAAGGCTGGCAGGTGGACACATGCTGCTGCAGATCACAGCAGCAGGACAAGCCATCAGGATACTATACAGAGTTGGCAAGGTTGTTAGAATCCAGTTGGGGTAGATTAGAAGCCCTGCAGAGAAAGGATTAGCAGCTATGGGCATAGTTTAGACAGCAGGAAGGTGAAATGAAAATCCACGGTCAACTTATACCTACCTTTGTGCTTTTTTCCTCCTTGTTGTCACTGAAAAAGACCATCATGAAATGAAATGCTTTGAAGTTTTTTTGAATATGTTAGTCAAGAATGCAGTTCCTGCTGTATTCTACTCCTGGCTCAGGGGACTGAAAACACTGTGTCTCCAGTGGGTAAGGACTGAAAAGCCCAAGTACCTATCTTCCACTACGTCTGGTGTCTTGTTTTCATTCAAGACAAATCTTGGGGTCATCAAGAGCATTTAAGTTTCTTTGGAAATACTATAAAGTATTCCATGCTACAAACATGTGAGTGATCGCTCTACATGTTGTTTTTGACTAGTTTCTCACAGGTACACTAGAAATCCCGCATATATGACTAGAGACCTGGAGTGTGATGAGAATTTACAATCAAAGTCTAATGACCATGTTTTTGTGTGGACTCTCTAACCCCCCAGCCTTAAGTCTCCTTGGTGACTTAAGGTACAGGAAATTTCCAGTTTTCTGCAGTTTGGCTAACTTCTGCTGAGGTTTCAAATTTGAGAGCCAGGTAGGTCACCAAAGAATCTGCCCTCTTTGGAATGAAGTTGAATTTTGCAGGATAATCCTTCTCCCTTTATTGCTCTATATTATTTATCCTTATATGGAACAGAGATAACACGTGGAAGAAAATACCTCTAATGATAAAGCTCTCTTCTGGTGTTTTGGGGCACCAGTGGGAATGTGAGAAAACAGGACCTACCATCTTGTACACACTGATCCTATTTAAATTCTAAGGAAAAGCACTTGCTTCAGTGCATATATCAAATCAAAATATAACTCATATAAATCAGCTGTATTTATTTATTTATTTATTTGTTTGTTTATTTAACTAACAGATCTTACCCAGATGAACAATAGATTGTATCAAGCCAATAACAATAACATTTATACTGATTTTATTTCATGAGGCATATGGACTGGCTTTCAGTTATGACTCAGTTCATATATTAACAGGTCAGCTCTGAAATAAATGAAGAAAAAGTCCATGTGTACTCAGAGAAGTATTCATTTTACTGCTTGACTTTTCATTTGCTCCGATAGTGATTGAGGACTTTTAGAACTACAAATAAACATTGCTGATAGAGACTTTTAGGTTGGATCTTTTTATTAGAGTTGATATATGCTAGTAAACTTTTGCATCTGGCAAACTTAAAATTACCTAGGTATACTTTCCCGTATTTTTCTACTTGCAAGTAAAAGATAAGTTATTCTAAATGATTCAGGTGAGTTCCTGCAAATACCACTATCTATGTATTCTGATATATTTAAACCTTTTTTTGTGACTGACTTTCATCCTTCCATAAAATTTCTGATTACATAGTCTGATGTGAAGTGTAGGTGATTGCTGAGAATTATTTTTTTGTTTGTTTATGGTTGTCGCTCCCAGTGACATATTTCAGCCTCACTAAACCAGAACTTGTCCAACTCTTCCTTCCTGTATTACTATGAACAATATAATAATTTTACTTGGAATCTTAAAGGAAGCTTCATCATGAGTAATTGCTAAAGCTCACTGATTTCAGATTGGATAACTTTTATACATCCTTTATCCCTAGCAATTCAATTTCCTCATTCACATATATTCAAAATAATGCTGCAAATCTATTTTCCCACTCTCTCTTATTTATATTCTTTACAACCCCCTATTTTTTTTGCATCATACTCTGTAAAGGTTTTGTTAGCTTTGTTTTTAAGAATGTCCTGCCTCTACCTTTCATTTGTTATTTGCCACTGAGAGATTTAAATTTACCTTGAATCCAAAATGCTGTGCCCAGCCTCAGCTGTTGCATATCCAAAGCAAACACAATGACGCTTCCTGGTTTTCAGTCCCACCAGGGAAGGGATATCCACTAAACTTCTGCTAAACTACATCACTACCATTTTCTACCCTTCTAAGAATTTTTGCTTGATTGGATATCAACAAGAGACTTAGGAGTGATGAGCCAAGGACAAGAATTGTGCTGACAAGTGTTGCCCCTTTTTTTAAAATTGTAATTACTCTCTCTGTTTGAATTTTCTCTTTTTTTGTCTTATGGTTAAATATTAGCTTGTTATTTTGGGACTTTCTTTGTTTTAGTACCTTTTAGAAGAGGGCATGGGAAATCATTAGGGTGCTTAATTGCTAAATATAATTCTTATAATTATGATCAATAAGTATTTACAAGAGTGTTTTGGGGCACCGCTGTATTTATTTATTTTTGTTTGGGTTGTTGTTGGTGTTGGGGTTTTTTTTGTTTGTTTTGTTTTGTTTGTTTGTTTGTGTTTTTTTTTTTTAATCTAGCCATACATCATTTTATGAGAATTTATAGGGATTTAACAGCTTTATCATATTTCACTTTCTTACATGGAAGAAGAATGAACTATAAATGGGAGGTGTATGATTAACTCAGTTTATATTTAATTAGAAACTGAAGTTAAAAGCCAGGAGCCAGGCAGGAGTAAGCTGCCAGTGAAGGCTGAAGCTGCTATAAACCTGATAAAGAAGAAAGTGTGGGGTTTTAAATTGAGATTGCTGGTAGGGTGGCTGTGAGTTTCTGTAGTGACAAACTGTACTTACAGATTCTAGGAGCCCTTGATGAAAACCTCTTCTCATTCCCTAATGCTTTATGGGAACACTACAGCCTCTTGGAATATTTTTCAAGCAAAAAGACATCATCCTGACAACACTGGAAAAAGAAAGGCAAAAAAATTTCTTTCTGGTAGGGAAATAAAGACATCTTAAGCTCGACTTCAAAAGCTCTCTACAGCAAACAGTAGCTGTAGAGATACCGTTTCATCTTTGCCTCTGGGATATTATTAAGCCTTTCTAGTAGCTTTAACTGCAGGAGAAGGGATTACAGAAGTTGCTGCTGTGTAGCTGCCTGACATACAAATATCTGGAAAAGCACAGATCACGTTTTTGTACAAGGGCCACTTATTAGACAGCATTGAAAGCTTAACCTAGAATGAATAGCACACCACACTGCTAGCTGCACACAAACAAAAAACATGCAAGACCTTCATGATTCATGCTGGCCTTTTAAGTGCTTTGGGTGAATATTCAGGCTCCCGGCTTCCCTTTTGTCATGGCTGTGTGTACTGAGATTGGTGCTAATTGAGGCTGTGCTGTGTTGGTACAGAGAACCATGCCATGTCATTCACCCTGCTTCAGTTCAGGCTGTGTCAGCATTTCCATGACAAATCCTTACTTTCAAGAGTTTACAGCTTAATCGGAGCAAAACCCGCAATTGGCTGAAATGACACACACTGTTCCCGTGTTAAAGGCTTTGTGCACAGGAGCCAGAACCACAGAGAAAGAAATTATTTCAGGTGCTTTTATTTACTTCGAGCTGCTGCTTTGCCCTAGTAATGGCTTTGTATTCCAAAATGGAATGTATAGGGTCAAGGTCCTTATTGCGAGTTACATTGTTATATTTGGAACGGGGTGGGGGTCAAAAGAACTGTATGGTTTTTTTAGTGCTTTTCAGCAAATCACTGAGGATTTTGCAGGATTAGCTTGGTGAATCAGGGATTGAAAAATAAGTTGCAAAGTGGCAGGAGTCAGTTTGGAAACAGATGTGCTCAAAACAAGTCTAGTTACACTTTGTTAGTCCTAAGAGACTGTATTAGACTGAACAGCCATGCTTTCTAGGCATCCATAGAAGTAAGTCTCTGGCACTGAGTAGCACATGATGTCCTCAGCATCTGCTACACCCTGTCAAATCTCAGGAACCTGCACTGAAAGACAGATTTTGTTTTTTAAATATTAGCATGAAAAACGAAAGTCACCTCCTCTAAATACCAATATGAAACAGTTTGATGTTATAAAGCAAGAAAGCTGTCATGGTCAGAGGACAGTCACTGCAATAAATAATCCTTAGGGCAGCAGTAGAAACGTGGTTCCTGGCCAAAGGTGATGAAGAGCCGGGTGCTTCAGCATGACCTGCATAAAATCAGGCAGGTGAATAATTGTTTGTAGGTTTGGATATAAGCTTGATATTTTTCCATATCTGTAGGTCAGGTGCTGATGGTGTCATTTTTATTCTTAGGGAGCTGATCTCTGCTACTTGCAATGCTTATAAACAGAACTATTGTTATGAACTTGAGGGAATCTAACTTTTCTTTCATCCCACATGAAGTTTGTGTGTTGAGGGATTATATAGCTACTGAATCTCAGTTATTTAATTCTATGATTAAAGTAAGGGCATTATTTGGTCTGCACTCAGATTGTCACTTAATCTTGCAGTATTCACAAATACCTTTCTCACTTTTCTTTTGCAAAATTTGTATGAGTCCAGAAATACTGGGAGTCTATTCATAAAAAATTCAAATACCTCATGTAAATACAAATCTTCAGAGAAAGATTTTAATTATAATTCAAGTTATTTTTATTATTTCAAATAATGGTATATAACAATGAATGCTGTGAATCCATCTCTTCCAGGTGAATATAAAATCTTCTTCGACTTCCAGTTTTTTCCATGTATGAATTATACAAAATTATGTATTTTAGAAGAAATAATTGATGAAAATGTAGCTAATATTTAGATTTTGAATAAGTGGGTTAGATTGTCACTTAATTAATTGAAAAATGCATAAGCAACTTGGAAATTGATTTCCTGAATGAACTAGTGGTTAGAAATGAAATGACTTCTATAAATAGCTATTTGCAAAACAGGTCCAAACTTCCACTTTGAAGAATTTAGTATTGACTTTTGTAGGTTCCCTCAAATAGAACTTTAAATAAGAGAGAACTTTGATGAATAATATATATGAACTAGAAATTAGTAAACAATCTTAGACGAAGTGAAGAACCAGAAAAAATATTCATTAAGCTGTTTCTTTCATGTGACAATGAAATAAATGTGAAAAATAAAAGATATAAGGAAGAGAGTATAGCTCTTGCAATATTGCACTTGCAATACTGTCCTTTTGTTTTGTCTTAACTTGCTCATGTTGTGTAAAAATGAAATGACTGATATGATATCATCAGACCAAGTGGAAATTGAAATGTTGACATGCTATGACACAGCTGTTTTTCCACATATTTATCACTGAATTCGCTGTTTCTTGTTCGGTAGATACAACAGTGCATATTCCTAGGGTTTTCTACTATCAGATTACTGCAAACTAAAAAAATATTTGATAGTTGTAGAAGGGAAAAACTGTCAACCAACTCTTAAAATAAAAAGAAAGCCAAAAAATTGAAGTGTTTAAAACCAAACTAGAACACTGATGAGACACGGGGAAGGAATGGCATAAGTGGTAGTGGCACAGTTCTTTGGCAAAACATCCATTTTCCATTGGCTCTTGAAAGGCAAGACCATTTCACTTGTGTACAATGTCCATATGCAAGTTATCATAAAAAGAAATTACATGATCTGCCAATTTCAGGAGTCTGAAAATCTGCGGGTTTCTGGGCCAGGACCTGCTTGACATTGCTCCACATTTTGGAGAACCAACAATGGTCATGTTGACTATTGATGGCCCAGAGACAGAAAAACAGAAACCTGGAAATTATCTTGTGAAACTTGCTTTAACATCCCAAATTTTGTTTTCTCCTCTGCTCACCTCCCTTCTTCCTTTATATATTCATCCATGTGTGTAATACTTTAACTATGGGATCAAATTGTTTGTACTTGTTCTTTCCAGGATGGAATGCCTTCAAAGCAGACAGGTCTTAGTTACTGACTTCATTTCACAGATATCTGAGTAGATCTGAATACTGTTACAGGGATGTCCATCTAGAAACTGAATGGTCACCTCTGACTTTACAGTCCATGAATCTGTAAATAAATGCAGTAGTAACTTGAAGATCTTGGAACATTTCCAAGAAAAAATGGAGTACTTTCTATACAAAATACTTGCAAAGACAAGGAAAAGTCCTTTCAGCCTATAGCCAAGCTAGCACATTGTAGAAAATTAATTTTTATGTTTGTGCTTTCAACAAGAAATATGTCACTATGTAGAAATTATATGAAAATTATAATTTCCTTTACAACCTCTGCTGAAAAGGAAAGCTTTTATAAACACTTTAGGCACAAATAATGTCTTTATTTTTCTCCTTTGAAAAACTGAAATACATTTAAAATTACCTGGTATAAATGATGAAGCATATTATGATAAAAAATCCAGTGTTTTTAAATCAATGTGGTATTAGATTTTGTAATAGGGTTAAAATACTGCTTACATGAATTTAGGTTACTGAATTGTATTTAGTACATTTCAGAAAAAATGTAGAATTTATAACAAATTCATATCTTAGGTTGAGCATAAAAACCAAACACTTGTAATTTTTCTCTTATATGAATATGATAGTTTCCATTTTTCTTTTTCAAACTGGGTAAGCAAGTGGATTAATAAAATACAAAATAATATATATTCTAACAGTTTGAATTCCTTCATACATGTATTTATTATTTTACCAAAATCTCATATTCTTTAATTATATTTTATTTAGGATTACTTAATCAGTAAAACTAAACAAAAGTCTGATAAAACTGATAGTGATATACTATATTTCTGATATTAGCTAAGAATATAAATAGACATGTAAATATGTAAATTTCTTGACAATTTGTGGTACAGCATATATTAATTACATTACCAGTATTTTCTTAAAAATAACTTTATATGTAAAATTTTTGTCTTTTTTTTTTTGTTTTAAAGTAATAGTTTCCTTTCCTAATAGCAGTAGTAACTACTATATGTAGTCAGACATTTCAGGTTTTAGAACTGGAATGTTGCTTTAAATTGTGAAGATTTTTTCCCTAATCTAATGTAATTTGCAGATACTTGAATTAAAGTTTTCTGTCTATTTTAAAAGTAGGAAATCCAATTTCTACAAGTTATATTGCTAGTAATTCTGTAAAATCATCAGATTAATTATTTATTATTCTTAGTTTTCACATATCTAATTTAGTGTTCTGATAAGGAAATTTACATGTCGTTTTAATATCATCTTTTAAATTTTAAAGACTAAAAAGGTTAAAATGTATAAATAAACAATAAAGAATACATAGACCAATAAGACAGTACTCACGGTGTTGAGATATTCAGTGGAAAATAATATCTATTGTTCCAAATTTGTAACAGAAGAAATCAATGTGGAGACTCACATACTCGTATTTTATGTATGGTTAAAATACATAAAGACAGTGCCTGCTTAGTATGCTGCACTTCTGTCTTTGAATGCTGGTTTGCCTCTATACTTTTAAAGAATAATTACTTACTTCTTAATACCCTAAGAGGAAAAATCAGAATGACAAAGCCTCTAGTAAAAGATCTGCAAAAAGCCAGCTGTCTATAGAAAGGAAAGAGTGGGCATGATGTCAGAAAAACTCCTAGTGTACTGATAAATTGTTCATAATCAATTTTAATTTCAGGAGCAAATACAGGGGGAAAAAGAAAGTAAAGATTAAATGCAAAGAGAAATCATTCAGTGAAATGATCTATGCACCAAAAATGTAAAAGGAAACAAATTTTATGGAAGTCACTCTCATAAATTGTAATATATAACCATCAGTTTACTCCTGTACCATAATGAGAAGATTTTTTTTATACCATATATTTAAAATTATGGCTCTCTCTGTCAGTGGTATACTTAAGTAATGGCAGCTGATATGCCAACAGCCCTGGTCATATTACTGCAAGCCAGAGGAACAGACACAAGATCTTCTTGGGGCACTGGTGAAAACAAGACTGTCAGCAACATTTCCTATAGGTCTTTTAAAAAGGTGGAGCATGTAGTTCTTCTAGCACAGCTCTGCAGCAATGAGTGGCCTTTTAGTGAGGCAAGTGGTACCATGTTATGATAATCAAAGCCTTAAACAAGAGGCAGACGCCATGGGAAGGACATGCAGCAAAGCTTTTGGCAGCCCATAGTGATATGCTCTGCCCCCAGGTATCTTCTGTAGCATCTGTATCATCAGAAATTGAAACGTTGTTCACCACTGTCAAACTCTCTGAGTACCTCAGTAGTGACGGCGGAACAGGAAAAGGAATAGAAGCATTTTAAAATCATCTGCTTCAGAAGGAAAATAAGAATGTGGCAGAAGTATAATATATCAAGGTATGAGAATTAGTGGTAAACATAAATCTCTGTTTTTGAAGACAAGAAGAAAGGCTTACAATGCACACATATGGAAAAACACTAGAGGCATAACTTTGTATAATGAGAAATAGAGAGAGGGGAAGAGGGAGATGAATTTGCCCCCTAGAACTGAGAAAGTGCCTCTGGCACAAATTCTCGAGTGTGTCATATCTGTAAGTTGGTGCACACTGCTCAGAGATCATACCAAAGAAAAAACTGTACCAGACTGGGATAGCCCCATGGGCACAATGTGGTCACCAGCACTGCTAACAGCTTTTTTCTGTGCTAAGGAAGTTAGCTTGCAGGCATGGGACACACAAACGATGATTTTCGCAGGGACTCTGAAGCATCTGTGGAAGAATTTGAAGCTGAATGTAATCTAGCATTATGATTATGTTTAATTTTTCATAACTGTTTACATCCTTCAATCCTCTACTCAAGGCAGATCTGTGTGAACCTGACAAGTATTCCTGAGTTATCCCTGGAAGCAGTGGGTAAGTCTAGGTAAAATGAAGTGCACAGACTTTCTCTTGGTCTGTTCAAAAATTTAGGGGACCCAGGGCACTCAGGAGCTGTAGCTGCTCTTGAGAGCTTGTTGCTCTTGGGAGAAACACTGTAATACTTGGAGCCACAGTCTTAGAAGTCCTGCTTGACAAGCATCCGTCACTGGAACACCTGCAGGGAGAGCAGCGTGATGCTGGACAAGGCTTGAAGCCTCTCCTGATTTCCTCTGACAGATCATATCAGCTTTATCAATCAAACAGAGTATTTTAGATGGTAGAGTGAAACACGTGTTTTCCCAAGGACCATGTCTTGCATTGTACAGCACTGGTGAGCACAAGCCTCTCTTCACAGGCTGCAGTAGTGACTCCTGGGTACCTTAGGAGTAGATGGCTTTGTAGCAGTGTTGTTACATGAGAACACCTTTTGTACCACAGAAAAACTGTGAATAATTTCTTGCAAAGGAGATGTATTGTCTTTTCTTGTGTGGGAGTATTATGTAAGGGAGCTCTGAGAGTATGGAGACTGAGGGCTGGTTTATCACAGCACTGTAATATTTGAAACTCAAATAATGTAGCAATGAAAACAGAGTGAATTAGTAAACAAGAAGCTTTATCAACACAGTAGTAGTATAGTATCTGTACAGTACAGTGCAGTGCCATACATGCCATGTGCCATTCAAAAAAAGTCAATAAAAATAAGGCCTTTTAATAATAATTCTGCATAAGTGGAATTCATGCACAAGAACATTATAGTTGTTAATAAACTGAAAACTTTCTTATTCCTGAAATAACAATCTCTTGTAGTATTGACAGTGAGCTTCATTTGGAAAAGGTAGTGAGAATAATTCTGACAAATCTCCAATGAAGAATCAAAGATTCTTAAGAGTATAAACTATGACAAAAAATATGTACAACTTTGCAAATGCCATAAAAAGAAAGATTCATCAAAATTTGCAAGTTTAAAAATGATGTGATAATGAGGTGTATGCATCATTTGAGGAAACAGATATTTCCTTTATGTAAAGTTTATATAAGGTTTCATGTGAAACGTAAGCATCTTACTAAATTTTCCATCATTCGTATTTCTGAATTGCCTTTTTTGTGAAGAGGGAATTTCATGGAAAATTCTTAAGCATTTGCTATGGACTAAAATTGCATTCCTGAAGACTGGTATAAAAAGTGCTGAAATTAATTAAAATAATGAGACTATTATCTCCATTAAAACCCTCAGCAACATTTTCACATCTTTATTAAAAAGAAACGCCAAATGAGTTAGCCTGTTAGAAGGGATATAACTTTGAACAGAGTTATTTATAAAGATGCAGTTCTGTGATCTGCAGCAACATTTCAAATGCCTTTTGTCTCCACCTCATAAATAAGCACTCTTTTTATCTTCCATTTGTCTTTTGTTGTTATTTGCAAATTTACTTCCATCAAAAGTTACAAATTGTTCATTTCTTCTTCTTTTTTGTTTCTCCCCTTTTCCTTCACTGGTGACACACATACAGCTGTTCAATCTCTCTGAGTCATTTTGAAACCTGTGAGAGACTGCTGCAAGCAATATCTTCCTTGATCATAACAATTTGATGTAGAGCCATTTCCTGTGCAGATCTAAAGAGGAAAGTAAATTGGAATTTTATTTCAGCTGGGAAGAAAGCAGCAGTGCCAAATACCTGAAGTCATTGAAGACTTGATTTCAAAGATGATCGTAGGATTTAGGACCCAGGACACCTGTCTCAGCTAGGATGCTACTGGTAATTGGCTACCAGATGTGGTTGCATCCCTTTTGAGCTGGAAGAAAGGTAGCAGAGCATTAAGAAGGGCTAAAGTTGCAGAGTTAGCTTTGAAATGGTAAAAGCAGTGCTAAAGACTATTTGAAAGAAAGAATATGCCCTTAGCTCAGAGATGTTTTAATGTAACAATGACATTTTTAACCAGTTTTAGAAATAGGCTTATACTCTTCATTAATTCGTGTACTATTCTCTACTTAATCCTGTGGTATAAAGTTTAGCAATTTAAAAAATAGTGCCACAAACTTAACCCTTTTCTCTTTAAGTAAATAGGGAGTTCAAATATATTAATCTGTTTTTGTTACCCTGTATTTTGATAGTACACACAGCATTCACCTGCCCCCTAAGTTATTTTATCATTCTGTGTTGGGCAATATATTGAGTACACTCAGATGTTACAAATAGAAAAATCTTGTTCTACAGGACACACTGCAAAAAATGACAACATAAATGTACAATAAACAGAGCACTAAACAGTAAAACTGAAGTATTGTGTTGTGTTTTGGAAGACATTCAGAATGAATTTCAACTGCCTTATGACATTTGGCATGTTTTTAACATCCTCTTAAGCACTGGAAAATACAGATAAAAATGTGCTAAGAGTTTTCTGGTACAGATAGAAAGCTACAGCTCCAGCCCTAACATCAAAACTCAGGAAACCCACTCAATTTTGATTTATCTGCTTAGCAATTTGGGAAAAATTGAAGTAAAAGCTGTCAGCTAACATGAGTCCTCTGTATCAAACCACAAAAAAAATCCAACAACAACAACAACAACCCCAACAAACAAACAAAAAACCCACCCCAAAAAAAAAAAAAACCAAATAAACAAAAAAAACCCCTGACCTTCCATCTTGGTGGAGATATAGCAGCTATATCTGGAAAGAGCATGGAAAACTTTTGTTTTTCTATTTTATAACAGGAAGCCACATGAGGAAACAAAATATGAAGCTACTTATGGCTAACAGGTAGGGCAGAAAATTTGACCGAAGAGAAAAATAAACAAAAAAATACATGTAAGACATGGAGCAGCTTACCAAAAGAGAAGGTTGAAGAACTTTTGTACTAATTTTCAAATACCTCCAAGAAAGATGCAGAAAAAGAGGCACACTGTTCACCAGGTCTAATGTGAATAAGCTGAGGAAAGAGTTTGAATCATAGGATCATTTAAGCTGGAAAAGACCTTTAAGATCATTGGGTCCAACTGCTAAGTTGCTAAATCCACCACTAAATCATGTCCCTAAGTGCCACATTTACAGTTTTTTAAATACTTACAAGGCATGGTGACTCAACCATTTCCCTGGGCAGCCAGTTCTAATGCCTGACCACCCTTCCTGTGAAGAAATTTTTCTTTGTTTGAGTTGGAACATGAAAAATACAGGTTCAATGAGGGGGAAAATGATGCATGATATGTCTAGCTTTCCATTAGTGAAATTTGTTAGGAAGATGGTTAAGCAATCAACTTCCAGGAATGATGTAATTGTATTTAATTCTGATTTGGGTAGGATTAGATGAACTCCAGAGTATTTTTATGTATGTTTCTTTAAATTTTCCTGAAAAACAATATTTTCTCAATATTAATGCATATAAAAGCTTATATCCAAAAATAACTTCTTTTGGACAACTTTATACAGGTAGCCGGTGGGTAACTTTTGATTATCTGGTAAATCTTCAAAAACCTGATTGCCATCTTTTTCTGCCTACAGATCTGTAAATTATGACAGTGTTGGAAATCTCCTATAACTTGAGTTTTCTCCTGTTTCCTGATGTGTTTTTGCACAATCCTTTTAGTATTAGTCTTTAGGAACCCCTTAATACATAGTACCAAGAGACATAAATTTAACTCCCAAAACTATTTACTATTCTGCATAAATAGACAAACTATCTTAAAAACCCAAATATTAACCACTTTGTGAGTAAATGTCCTTCACAGAAAGACTAATAAATGTGGTTCCACATGCTCAGCATCATTACAAACACAGGTTGTTCATTTCTGTCTGTTGTGCCTTTTATGTGTTCAAATCTCAGGCATCAGTATATATTCTGTGACTTATGTGGTTTTAACTGCTCTGAAGGTGGGGGAAGAAAGGCAAAATGGGAAAAAAGACGATTCAATTTTTCATCAGTTTTTCAATATAAGAAATGTCACAGGGTTTTGTAGCAGGAAGAAGTTCTATTACTATGAATGGTTTTTCACTATTTTTACTTCTTTCATTGTTTGTAAATCACATACAAACATTGGCATTTTAACAGATTTGTTCATTGGTTGAAAATGTTGAACAAAAGCTATGTATACTCAAGTCCAAAAGCAGATAATGAGCTGGTATGGATGCTGCTTCAAATAATCAATATGTGCAATTTTGAATAGCAGCTGTTTGATAGGCTATGAAAAACATGTGACATTCATCTATCCCCCACATGAATTATTCCCTCTTTTACTTTACAGTTTCCAGCTTTCATCATTACCACTTTCAATCTGTTGCAGTTACTGCAAAATCTGCTGCTTTGGCAGCCACTCTAGTCAGCAAGATTGTTCAATGTTCAGTGCTCTTAGGAAAAAAAAAAAAATATAAGGAGTTATGTTCACAAATCAAGAACTGTATCTAAAATAGGAAATAACTGCGAATATACATATGATTATATAACAGTGAGTAGGTCTGGGAGAGTCACCTGGGTTTAGTCACCAAACTGGCATTCTTGAGTGGCTTCTCCACACATGACAATGTTGAATGTCCTTAAACAACTCACTTCCTCTCTCTGCTGCTGTCTCTCTCAGTGATCCTGACTGCCTTTGCAAAGTGTCTTTTACATTTATACTAAATTGAGACTACATATTATGATTATATAAATAAAAGTGACTGACCTTGTCACTCATCTGCACATCTCCACATTAGAACGACTAGAATCTGTTTTATCAACCTGTGGAGACCTAGAAGACCTGTAGACGGTGTTGTTCTGTATTTTGTGTGAAGATCTCAAGTCCTTACAATTCTTAACATGTGAATAGGCATTCAGAATAAATGAAAAAAATCTCAATCTAGTGAATTTCCAAAGGACAGACCAATAAATCACAGGTTTTTTCCTACCAGAATACCATATACTCGAATGAAAAAAAAGAGAATAAAACAGGACATTTCGGTTCTTACAAAACATAGAGAAGCTGTGGTTTTTTTGGAAGTTAAAGCAACGAAGAAGAAGATGGAAGATTTGGGGTTAACATTATCCACACATTAAAGAAGTACAAATTAAACAACAGCTTTCATAGCTTTTTTAAAGCCAAAGTATATCTTTAAAGTAGCATTCAGACTATTTCCCTCCTTTAGAACAGGCAGGTATATATGTCAGGCTGAAAATATTTAGAGACCTTTGACCTATTATATTCCACCTAATGCATTTGAAGATTGCAAAGAAAGCATTTTAAGGAAAAGAAAAACATAATGATGCTATCAACAGACACACAGACAAAATACAAGAGGTAACAGTCAGTCTATATTAAGGGAAAGTTGATGGACAGACATAGCAGAAGCTGGGACATAAAGATACATTAATATTTTCATTTTTTCCAATTACTTTAAAATACTTTTAAATAAAAGTGCTCAAGTTTCTGAGAAATTTCTTGCTATTATAATCCATCTCCCCTCCCCTCCCCTCCCCTCCTCAATATAGGACATACTGAATTGACCTGTGACCCACTCTAACCAGTCTAACTACTGTCATAATAACTGGCAAGACCTACACAAACTTCAGGTGTTATCTCTTTACTGTCTCATTTACTGGCATGGCTTTTAGCCTGGGTGAGCTGCTCAAGCTTAATACCTCTTATCTGCAATGGCTTTCATTGCCACAAATTATGTTCAGTGAGAAGAAAATGTTTTACCTCAATGAGTTTTAGACAACAAGTTTCACTTGAAACCTGTACTTTGAAAAGTTCACTGACCTCTAGTTAGTTGTCTAAGGTACATTTTAAAGCAATAGCCTTTGAAACAATGAAAAGATGCTTTTCCCTCCTCTTATATTTTAGCCTGGCAAAGAGTATATATCAAATATTTTGATCACACACACAAATACCACCCCCCTCTCACCATCTCCCCTCCCCCTCCCAATATATTTTTGCTCAGTTAAGTCCAAGTCTAGATACATTTAATGTTCAATGGGAATGTGAGAAATTTGTGCCCTATTCATCCCTTGCCTGACTGATTTAGTAGCCTGATTTTTATATTTTTGTTTTTGTTTTTGTTTGGGTTTTTTTTTTGTTTTGTTTTGTTGGGGTTTTTTGTTTGTTTGTTTGGGGGTTTTTTGTTTTTGTTTTTTTCTGTTTTTTGTTTTTCTTCCTCCAGGTTAAATCCTATAGGATTTGTATATGGAAGATTGCTTATTTTTTGAGTAGGTTTACAAACTCTGACAGGCAATGTTTTTTGATGAAAGATGGTTTCTCTTGAAATGTTTTTCACCTTTGTATTTTTCACCTTTGTCTTTTTAAGATTGTGACTTTGCATAGGAATATCTGAAAATTATTCTTGCTCTTTAGAAATTAAGATCTGTTTTCTTATTCATTCACATTCATGCAATAAGGCTCTCCCTGCAGAATTCCCTACAAGGAATCTATGTTTCATCTTGTTTTATCATCTAAAAATATACTAACTACTCTATTAATTGGTATTTATAGAGGGGCAAAGTAGTCTTTCCTGAAGTGACTTTATAATGAATAATGATAATGAAAAAGATTTCAATTAAAGATTAGTAGAAAAGAAAAAAAACCCCAACTCAATAGATACAATGTACTCTGCACATTCCTTAGAAACCATAGAAGTACTCATAAGAGATACTCCAAATTCAGTGGTGGTTACAGATCCAGCCTGGGCACAAAACTACAACACAAAGTGTTCTTTGTTGTGCATATTCTCTCGGCTTATGTGATCTGATATAATTGAAAATATTTTTTCAAAAATCTCTCTTTACAATACAACAAGTTTTCCTCAGAAGGCCACAAACCACTACATTGAGCTAAGGATAATGAACCATTTTCCAGCTAGTTGCACCTTGTCACACTTATCCATACCATACATACTTTGGACTTGGACTTTAGGATACTAAGACATCAACAGAGTCAACACGTGAAGCAAGCTTTAAATTTTATGCATTTTATATTTCAGCAGTTCTCTTCTTTTTTCTTCCTCTTGGCTCTGTGGAGGTTTTGGAAGTGACTGTGCATGACCAGTACAGACATCTGCTGCAGTGCTTTGCCTGGTGTCTCAGGAAGAATATTACATGACACCGGCACATTAAGTTAGAGAGAGCCACTTAAATTCTTTGTTTCAGCTGTACAAGCAGAACATAGGGGAGAAATATTTTTGGCTTCATTAAAAATAAGGAAACTTACTGGAAAAATATGAATTTTCTTATAACAAGAATTTTGCTTAAAAAATGGAACTGGTAGCACCAATTGTTTTCTTTGCGAATATGAAAATTTTCAGTATAATATTGAACATCTGTGGTTGAATTTTTAAAATTTATAAATCCACTAAGATAACACACATAGCTTTTCTTAATGCTTTTCTCCATAGTGCCTTGATAAAGGTTGTCATTTTTGGCAGCCTTAATGCATTTTATTTGTAGGTGTTAGTAATTAATTAGGCTGTAATCAGAACAATGTAATGTTTCATAAAATAATAACTCTTCAACTGTAGGTATTTTGGGGCAAGAGGTACAGGATAAGATTTAGTAAAAGAGTATAGCTTTGCATTGATTTTCTTGCATGTCTTTTGCTTTTAAAAACACCTGAAAAGAAATGTAAATGCTTATTGAGAAAAGAAGGGAGCAGAATGGGACAAGGAACAAAGGTGAGAAAAGTTTAGATTGAACACTTAAGGCATTTAAATTTAAAAATAATATTATAAAAGAGGCATGATAATTCACTCCAGGTTAAAAAAAAAAAAATCCCTTCATTACAAGGCTATCCTTTCAAATTTTATCTAGGTCATCGTGCATCAGCGACCAAGTATTAGCTCTGGCACAATGATAGGAAAGACAATGAAGTCAGGCCACAGACAAATTTGTCCTGTTGCTAACAACTACTGATTAGCTCACAACTCTACTCAGACTCATTTAGACATTTAAAACTTCCAAATTGTATGTATGTATCCACAGAGTAAAGTTATGTCTTACACCAAATGGCATCCTTGTGAGAAGACAGAGAGGAATAGAATATTTGTTATTTTACTCAATAATAGTAATGGTTTCCAGTAGAGTTGTGGTCTGTGGTTCCTGATAATACTAGACTAATAATTCTACTTTTCTGCAATTCAGTCTGTAGCCTGCATTTGCCTCTGTTGCTCAGAAAATGTGTGCTCATACTTCTGATCTCTCATCTACATCCCTCTCTCCTCCACTGACCCCCATCTTCCTCCACTGTCTCTTTTTTCTTTCCTCAAAACATTCTTCACCCTGATGTCATACTTTCCACTGAAGTTTTCTGCTTGAAATGATAGTTATGCTTTAAGCCTCTGCTCTCATAAAGACAAACAAGCTCACCATACAACCATAGATTTGCCTTGTTTTTGTTCTATTTTCTGATTGTTACCCTTTTCAAAACTCCAGAATTCATTTTTTTTAACCACTACAGCTTATTCAAAAAAGTACTGTGGTTGGGTATTTTCATTTATTTTTTAAACCAACTGTAGGGCAATATGAGAAATTTATTAAAGATTTGAATGCTGCTCAATTCACTGTTTTTCCCAGGGGAAAAAAAAAAAGGGTTAAAATGTTCTTACATTTAAATAAAAACATTTTAAAATATGCTGAGCTTAAATTACTTCTTTACCTGAAAAATCTTTTATTGATGGGAAACGGATAAATTAGATGAATACTTAAGCTCTAAATGTCATTATAAAAGCTTCATAATTCTGGTTTAGAATCTTGCTCACTGACATTAGGCAACTGATTTAAGTGTGCGAAGAAGACTGTACATCAAGGAGTTGATATGTAAGAAAGAAACCAGACCAAACTCAAACCCATCTCAGTAGAAACTTCTGTACAGAATACAGGGCTTTCATTTCAATTTAATTAACTTCAGCAACAATTAAGTTTTGCAGAAAATATTCTCCTCTTTGCCTGCTTCAGTCTTCTGTCAGCTATACACTTGATTGTAACCACTAGCAGAAAGTGTGCTTGGGAGTGGCAGTGGCCTTCTTTTAGAGAAATATGAAACAGGTTGGAAAAACACTAATAAAACTTGGGAGGAAAATAGTCTATGATGTCAACACAGCCTTCAAATCCATGAAGTACATTTATTAAAAAAATAAATATACACTTATGTCACGCTCTTGTCATTAACATTTAATGTGCAAAGAGTGGGTGAACATTCTATATTTAATTAAAACACAAAATTATGACTTCCATCTGCACATGCAGACCTGAGAAGCAGCTTAAGGTACACAAAAAATTTACATCTGGTACTTAAATATAGGTGTGGGGGGACATTTTAACCATATCAAGTGTCACACCATTCCTCTAGTGTAGAACAAATATGATACATTATTTATTAATATTTAAAAATATTTTCAATATTTGAAGTTTCTCAGGCACTTGTATAGAGTTTAAATCATGTGAGTGAATCACAGCTTCCCAGGGTTAGGAGACCTCTTCGGTTATTTTCATTTCTTATTTTTATTTTATTTTTTGGTTCCTTTGGAAACCCACACAGAATGTTCTTTTTCTCAGTGTTGCTTTGTCGGTAATTCTTTTGTTCTACGTTTGGTGCCAAGGAGCACAGACCATGTTAAATCCATACAGCAGCCTGCAATCTCCTGAACCATATGCTATTTTTACAGCAGGTCACCTGTGGAAATGCTTTTTTCAATCAAATCCTCCTTCTCTTGGCTTGTCACTCTGCTGGTTCACACTGGGGCTAATCCTGGTGCTGTCACTCTGCAGCCACCAAAGCCACCATCTGCTCTTTGCCCTACCCCGGCCTTTGATCAAACAGTAAATAAATCCTTCAGGATAGGGAAGGATTTCCTGGGTGCTGGCCATACGGCAACATATTTGGTCATTGCATGGAGCCCTGGTAACACTGTGATCACTGGTAAGTAATGCACCTTCCCATTATCTTCACTTGGAGTTACAAAGATTTCTCAATGCTGAAATCAGTCATTCTCATCTGCCTCAGAAGTGGTAAAGGTACTTGTACAAGGCTTTAAAATAAGTTTATCAAGTGGATATCCTGCGTGCCTCAGAGCAACAAAAGCTAACCTCCTGCAGGGAGAGGGAAAAGACCCATACTGACATTCCCACTGTCCCACCTGAAATATGTTTGCTGACAAAGAGTTCTGGTGCAGCAACACAACATGAAAGAACCTCACGAGGCACAGTGGTGAGCAAGCAGGAAAAGGGAGTCGTTTATTTACAAACCTCAATTTTATACATTTCCAAAGGTGCCTGTGGATTGGAGGATGAAATCCCACCTCCCAATCCACATTTGTCAAGACAACTATCCATCAACTTTCTCCTCTTACCTAAAAATATGAAACCAATGAAGGACAGTTAGGAAAACAAAACTATTGTTTATAGTAGAAGTGTGGGAAAGTAGAAATTCTGACTCCAGTATGAAACACAATTCAGAAAGCTTAGAAAAATCCTCAAAGAATTGTTTTCTTGGCTATATGTGAACAGATCTGAAAACAAGATTATAAGGCAGGGTAGATGCAAGAGGAAGTCCAAAATGCCAAAGAGCATCATGATTTTTCTGACAGAGGAAGGAATCTGCAACAACTACAATAATACAGGCCAGTAAACTTTAGCAGATCTTGTTTTTTTTCCTGGAGAGGCAACTGCTGAGCAAAGATGGGACCCAATATATCACTTATCTCTCAGTGTGCATGGGGCTCAGGCACTGATTGGTACAATTCTTGCTAAAGCCTGCAAAACTGCATCTGACATTGCTTGAGATAGGACAGAGGCTAACACAGTCGCTGAGTAAGCATAACTGGTGGGCCTTAAAATATCTGAAGACTATAACAGAATTGCTGAACTAACAAGCTGCTGAACCAGCATAATGAATCGAACATAGCAAAAATAATGCAATATCTTTGTGGTTAAGACAGCTGTAAACGAAAAAAAAGAGGAGCTATCAGCCCATTTCAAAGAACTGGCTTTCCAGTCTCTTGTATTTGGGCTAGAATGGATTCAGCAAAACAGCAGAAGGATAGTCTGGACAGCTGAAAATGTTTGTGGCTTGTGGGTCACAGCATTATGAGGAAATAAAAGAAACTCAAAAATTCATCAGTGTGGGTTCAGCAGAAGAGAATCAGCATTGCAGATGCTGCAGGCTGAGAAAAGTGAGTATTTTCTCCAAATTAGCTTGAAATACTGGCCAGGATATGCTTGTGACTCCTAAGTGCCAACAGCAGGCACCTTGCAGACCTTTGTAAGGTATGAGAACTTAGAGATCTGGGCAGAAGGGTACCTCATAACCAGAATGTTATGCTGCAACTGACTGTTTGCTAGGGAGTTTATAATAAATATCCACCGCTTTTTATATAATTTCATTAGTTATCTTTTAGTATGGATGCAAAGATAGATAGATAAACAGATAGATAAATAAATAGATAGATGATCGACACATCCATCCATCCATGCATCCATCCATCCATCCATCATCTACTGCCATAAAACTTATGATTATCGCTCATCATTCTGTTGCTATAATTGCCAGTACTCATTGTCTAGATTTGGTTGCTGCATTGCTGACTTGTAGTTATATTTACTGTGCTTTCACTTAGTGGAATTTTTATAAGCTACTAGTCAGTGTAAGGTATTAAAATCATCACCTTCTGAATATTGTGGATCTCCGTGGTTGTACTTCTACCTACTAAATACTTTGTATTAGTTTTCTAATATTTACAGTTGCATCTACAGAAAATTTTAAAAAAGAATAGGATACTGATATGTATTCATCCATATTGCTAACCTGTTAGCCTGGTTTCTTGTACATTTAGTCCAGGAGAACTAGCAAAATTACTAAATTACCCTGATAGCTAGTATGTCTAGGAATGGTTTAAAGGGTAACATGCTGGAAACTGTTCCAAGTGGGCTAGTTGGATGTCACCAACATGTTTTGGCTGGAGGAGAGTTTATTTGATGAACACAAATTGCACTATGTCTGTTGGCTTTGACAATGAACCAAAAAAGTCATTCCATCTTATATAACACTTACTCACAGCCTGATATATCTTTCCTGTTCATGTCCATGAAAGTTTTGAATAGAGTTCTACAGCTTGTAGTGAAACTTCTTTTTTATCTGAACAGTTTTGCAAAAATGAAACTTAGTGAAAATTTCCGTTGAACAAAGCAGTTCTTATAGCATTTGAATTTATGTATAAATATTTGGTAAAATCCTACAAAACTTAGCAGAGCATGATAGCTTTTCACAAGGGTATGGAGGATCTTATAACATAAATGAATTTTAAATCCCATTCAGCATGTACCAAGAGCCATAAACAGAATAGTTTATCTGTTTTGCTTTATAATTAAATTACATAACAATTTGAAATTTTATATTGTCCTTTACAGAGAACATTTTTTTCACACCCTTTTTCTTTAGAACATTTTTTTCTATTATTACTCATTCTGCATTTTAATAAATAGGCAGAGAAAAGTATGCAAAATATAAAACATTGAGATCTCCTTTCAAGCATAAACAGAATGTTTACTCTTGAATTAGCGGAAAAATGTCCTATGTCAGCATATTTGATTTTGAGTTTATATGAATTTGAGTCATTAAGCTTAAGTCTAGACTCAAAATGACTCTTTTTTCCTGTCATCTGGTTTTAATTGGATCATAATTTTATGTCTTCACAGAATGACTCTCATATGTTACTGGTATTTCAGCAAAATATATATAGAGAGAGAGAGAAAAATACATGATTTTCCTCTCTCACTTCCTACATCATTTTCTCAAAGACTTAAAGAATTATTTAGCACTATTTGTCTCCTCTTCTGATTCTCAGACTAATTTCCAAAACACGGGGAGGAAGTTCCCCTTATCTCTTTTCAAACTTAATTGCTGCCTTATGGGATAAGTCACCAACATGGGAAACATGAAAAAAAAATCTGCAAGGTAATGCCCCCAGAGCTTCTGTGGATGCTCACTTCAACCAACAAAACTTTGGAAATGCATTGGAGGGTCAAATATGTTACTCTTTGAAAACCCCTGCCTAGATTCAAATACACCACAGTGAAAACACAGAGAGCTGCAGCATTCCTCCCTCTCAAGAAGCAGCGTTCCAGGTCAGCAGCCATGTTGACAGCAGCTGTTCCTGCCGTTCCAGAGCCGTCCTCGCTCTCCTTAAGGAGGGCAGCGGTCATGTCCGTGCTCAGGCAGATATCTGTATTCACCTAGGCAGCTTTTCCTCCATTCATCACCTCCATCACAACAACACTCAACATACAGCCAAGACATTCCGATTTTATGGTTCCTGTTATCACGGAATATGCAAAACCGGGAAAAATACAGTACTGCTACTGAAAGCATTCATAATTCCTCCCAGAGAAATAGGCATACCTCATGATCTATCTAAATAACAGTAAAAACATTATAGATATAACTAAATTATAAACAATAATAATAAAGAATAAATAAGAGTGTAAGATAATATTTTTGTCACTGCTTCTTTTTTTCTATGAAATGAAAAGGTAAGATCAGGACACATTTTCAAGATGAAAGCTGCAAGCATAAGCACTTGGTACTTCATTACTACTTAATGAAAACTACTACTTAATGAAAACTAAGATTCCAAGTAATAATAACAACAAAAAATAAAATCCTAGAGTTGAGGGCTCAAAAAAAAAAAAAAAAAGAAATTAATAAAAAGAGACATCATGGAAAGAATTCTGTCAAGATGTTGCTCCTTGTTTAGTCAAAATTAAGGTGGACATTTCACAGTACTCACACAAACAAAACGCAGTCTGTGCTCCAAGAGAGTAAATATTGTCATTCTTAATTTTTCATCAAAAACGAATTGCTTAAATAAATAGGGAAACAAATACTGTTAAAATGTGGTTGAGGAATTTGCTCTGTATCATTTCTTTAATTCCTTTCCATTTATTTAACAATTTATTCTGAAAATAGCCCCACTTTCCATTGTCTTTCTAAAGGCTCAGTGAAAACCTGTCTGACTGCCAACTGCTTCTGCACCTGATGTTTTATTTTTGCAGCTCTCTCCAAAAACCTTGAGACATGAGCTTGTTCGTGAGGCAAGGTTTTGCTACTAACCTAATGCAAAATATCCAGTGGTGCCTTTTAGTCGGCATAAGATTGATCCTTTAACCACTGCACATGGTTAAAATTTGCAGTGATGTTAACTGGGATTCGATGTATATATTAACAGGAGGCTGGAGGCCTCATTGGATTCCTTTCTGCTATATTCAAAATCACCATAGGTGTTATTTATACCACTTCTGTTCTTAGTGCATTTGCCAAGAAAGAAAAATCAGTCCAACACAGTTGTCATCTAAAAATAAACACCAATGAGATCTTCTTCCTGTGGGCTGTAAGGTCATTCTGTAGCTCAGCATGGTTCATTGATCTCTTCTACCCCCTGTGCCTTTCCAGATTTATTGGAAATCTGTTCAAAGGAGAATATATCTTACCGCTTGCTACTCTAGGAACTGCTGCTAAACGCTGAGTAAAAGATTCTTTTCTATTCTCTTTATTCCTTGTCCTTAGAGACAGAACCGAGGAAAATCTTCCCAAGTCTCTCAGACATCAGCTGAAAAGAGATGAGCTGGGAATACAGGATGAATACCTTCTGCTGCTCTTCCTTTGGACAAGTTCACTAAAGTTCAGGAAACACCTTGGGAGCAATACATGTCAGTGTGTGTCTGTATTGCTTCTGCCATTAGCGTGAAGAGCCTCAAAGTAATCTAAGTCAATGATCTGATTACTAATAAAGACCAGCACTGGGTACAGGTCAGACCTGTGCTTTGTATTTCCCTTCCTTTTAATATTTCACAGTATTAAACTGTACTGTGAAGAGAGAAATCTTGCTACTAGCAAGAGATATATCCATATACCTATATACTTCCCATCAACCTAATCACATCATGCATTTCATGCAGTTTAAGAATTCATGTAAAACATATGTAACTCATTAGAAAAAATGGAGTTTCATCCACATTCACTCAGGTTATGTCCTATCTTCACTGTAAATCCTGAAACAAATGTGAAAATACGAACACATGTGCTGGGAGTTTTACTAGGAGCTCAGCAGCTGGAATATAATCACTGAGGTTTGATTAATTTGTAGCTTTTTATCTTTTTTTTTCTTTAAAATAAAGGCTTTTAGCAAGACTAATGTATATGCATTCAAGCCAGCAGTATGTGCTGGATTAATAAAGTAGTTTATGAGCAGTAGGGTCCTGGGGTCTGTGAAGCTCCCCTGAAACAACGATCTCACCTTTGGGGTACCCCTAGAAAATTGTGTGCAAAAAGGGAGAGAGACTTAGTGCATCAAGAAAAAAAAAAAAGATGAAACACTTGAATTCCTTTGATTCCTGCTACAGATGTACATCTGACAAAACAAATTTGTGTCAGGCTTTTTGCAAAGTGTTATCTTGTGCTTTCCCCTACTGCTGGGCCAGGCAGCTGCATGCCCCTTCCCCATCTGTGCCTCGTTCGTCTCTTCCCTCTCTTCTACATTTTTCTTCATCTTGAACATTCACTAGTTTTTGGCCTGATGTTTTTTCTTCCAAGGATATAATGGCGGAACAGAAAGGCTGTGCTCTGAGTCCTAATCATTTAATACTCTTATTCACCCAATGAATTTGAGAGGATACTCTCTTTAAACCATTATGATGTGTATAATATTAACAGTATTTTTTTCTCTACCTGATCTTTCTTCTTCATCCCAAAGGTGAAGGGGTATTGAGGAGGCAAAAGAGTTCAGAAAAGGAATATTTCTCTTTGATTAGACATTCAAACACCTCTGTATCTACCCAACCCCTCTCATGCTCCATGCATCTCTGCCTTCATGACTCCTTTAGCCTACACCCAACAGATTTCTTTGTTCTTTTCCCTCAACCAAACATGGAGTGCATATTATGAACCTTAACTAAATGAATACAGTGGCATTTGGAAAGTGGTTTTAAGTCCAGGGGTGAAAGGCATTTCAGCCCAACAGAATGGCAGGCAGGAAACTCAGCTATCATACTTGAACACTGCTACTAGGCAGATGTTCTGTATGAATTTATCTTAAAAAATTATGAATTTATCTTAAAAAATTTCAAGGTCTTTTGCCTACTATCACTGCTGCATAAGCAAATGACCAGAAGTAACAACTGCAATATCAATAACAGAAGTTTACAAAAGAGAGAGAGTGATTTGCCACAGGGCCCAACCATGACACCAAACTAGTTCTGGTTCTTTTTTTTTTTCTGTCTTGCACTGGTGGGTAGTTTTTGCTTTTGTGTTGGTGCTGGGACTCGAT
>VYXD01013463.1:228230-242531 GCA_013397195.1 Hylia prasina | reverse complement strand
CAGAACCCAAGGCATCACAACCACTCCCTCTGTTTGAAACTGGCATTACCCAAACCCTCCCTCTGGCTCAGAACTGTAACCACTCCACTGCTCTCTCTGCCGTGCTTACTCAAAAGGAAGGTAGCAGCTGGTACCCGTTAATAGTCCTACATATCCTGTACATAAATCCAATGGAGAATGGAGACTGACAGTGGCCTGAACAAAATCACACCATCACTGAGTCCTGCTATGCCAGACATGCTGGAACTTCAGTATGAACTGGAGTCCAATGCAGCAAAATGTCATTGTTAATGCATTTTTCTCCATTCCTTTAGCAGCAGAATTCAGGCCACAGTTCATGTTCACCTAGAAGGGCATCCAGTACACCTAGAACCAACTGGCCCAGGGACGGAATTACAGCCCCAGTATTTGACAGACACTGATCCAGATTGCACTGGAAAATGGAGAGGCTCCATAACACTTGCAATATATTGATGATGTCATCAGGTGGGGCAACACAACAGAGGAATTTTTTAGAAAGGGGAGAAGATAATCCAAATCCTCCTGTAGGCCAGTTTTGTCAAGTAAGCAAAGTAAGGTCAAGGGACCTGCCTGGGAAATACAGTTTTTAGGAGCAAAATGGTAAGACAGACAGCAGCAGATTCTAAAGGATGTGGTCAACAAAATAGCAGCTGGGTCCCCACCAACTAGCAAGAAGAAAGCACAGGCTTTTTTTAGGTACTGTGGGTTCTTGGGGATGCATATTCTAGATTATAGTCATATTTAAACCATCTCTATCAAATGACATGGAAGAAGAATTATTTCAAGTGGAATCCTGAACAGCAACAAGTTTTTGAAAAAATTAAAGAAAAGAATATTCATTCAGTAGCCCTTGGGCTAGTAAAGACATGATAAGATGTAAAAAGTGTGTTTTACAATATATCCAATGGATAATGGTTCTATGGTCCTCCCTGGAGTCTCTGACAAAAAGTTCACGGGGAGGCTCAATGACAACCCCTGGGGTCATCTGAATTGAGATTTCAACATGGTACAGCTGACTTACATTACTCAAACTCCACCCGGTCCTCACTTGAATGATGTGGTTTAGGAATTGTACTCCCCAGTTCAGTGCCCCCACTAAGACCCTCCAAACCACACACCATTCTCTCTTGCTTCCCCACTTTCCTCTTCCCCTCAATGCTGGGTGCAATGGAGACGGGAATTGGAGGCACAAGGGCAAAGATTAAAGGTTGAGATAAAAAGAAAATTACAGGAAACAACAAAGAAATAAAAAACCAGACAGTAACAGTACAAATGACAGAGGGTACAAAAAAAAATATACATATATATTCACACCAAAAAGAAATCCCTATAACAACAGACAGTACCAGAGAGTTCCCTCCACCATGTTTACTCAACTAGAAGAGCTGTCCTTTTACCCAGCCCTGGAAAAGAGTGAGGTGGTATAGAATAACCTCTCTGTCCTAAGCATGCCTCATCCCGCCTACTGCATGAAATTAACCTTGTCCTGGCCAGAACAGGACACTGAGGAACTAGAGTCTCTTCTCAAGATATTAATCAATTCACAAATGTAGGAAGAAAATAACCCAAAAATATTGTTTTTCCCAAAGGTGCATTATTTTTTCTCTCCTTACATATACAAATAAAAAATTGAACCCACATTTCTCAGGATTATAGTCTGTCATTTAAAAATCATGTGAAAGAAAAAGGCTACCTACAAAAGATGCTAAGGAGCTGTAACAATTTTACAGTTAATGCTTTTATCCAGACATAACTGAACTTCATGACCTCTCCAAGCTCTTCCCATCTGCTCAGCAAAACATAGGCTAAGAAAACATGTCAGTGCTGTAAATTGATCTTGAACTTTCCTGCCTCACATTTATGTCTCCTAAAAAATCCTTAAAGCTGTAACTAGACCAGTGATATACTCAGGTAGGAAACAACATTGAGTTAGGCAGCCAAAATCTGGCCATTTTCTCTTTAGTGTGAAACTGACGTCATTTCACTGAAGATAAAGGTGTAAGTCCTGATTTATTTGGCCAACAGCATTTCTAATTTATGGCCTTAGCAGATTGGCTCAGGTTCTCTTTGGGCTTAAGTAAATAAGTAACATGTAATATCCTCCAAACCAATGCAATTGGGGCAGGTCTAAGTGCTACACTTCGCTTCTGAGTAGAGAAAATACAAATTTATTGTGCATGAGGGATCTTTTATTTTATCAAGATTGCTGAAAATATAAAGAGAACTAAATATACCCACACAAAAATTACCTCCAGAAGCACATTTAAATAAGACTTACAGAAGATAGTTAGAGGGGAAGAGCAAGAACAGAAAGTGTCTGCTCTGATTTACTGTAAATCTCTCCCTGGGTGATTTTGATGACTCAAGACCTGAGAAGCTTAGAGAAATATATATGACAGAGTCAGACACTGTTAACTCTATGAATACAAACAATAAATATTGTATCCCTCACTACATAAGAAAATTATAGTATCTTGAGCTCTGAAAGAATAACAACAGCACCACAAGAACATTATATTTCATAAGCACTTGCAATTAAGAATCAAAAATACAAAAGAAAATGCCCCACCCAAGTCTCTTTTTTTTAATAGACTTTATATTTATGAATAGCAAAATTAACAGGCATGCCTCTGTTCAAATAGTACTGTAAATATTATTTATTTATCAGTAAAATGACTGAAATATTTTAACGCAGCAAAAATTTCCACAGTACATCTTGTTACTCTAAAAAAAGCAGTAAGTCTTTAGCTGTTGTAATTGCCTCAGTGTATTTGATTATCTCTCTACATATTAAAAAAAAAAAGAAAGGAACAGTCCTTTCTTTATTCTGTTTTCACATTTAAACCAGTCCATCTCTAGATACGAATATAGATTTTAAAGCCCATTTATGTGACAAATATAAACACTGGACAAAATTCTGCCAAAGCCTAACTGCAATTGAATCTGCCTGATCCAAATCCCTTTGATAATTTTTGACCAAATCATTCTCATAAACATTTTGTTTTTAAGCTATTTGTACTCGGTTGATTTTCTTGGAGTTTCCTTTGCTTATTCTGGGTAAGATGAAGTTTTCAGTAAAATCAAAAAGTCCTTTTCCATAGAAAAATATAGTTTCTTTTAAATACCACAAAGAAAAAGAATTAGATTAACTATTTAGATTAAAAAATAGTTTAAAATCTGTGGTAGTGTTCTTCAACTAATATCTAATATTAAGAAGACTTTTGTTTTGCTGTCTTACTTTGCCTTGGTTGTCTAGTGATGATGCTGAGAATGTTATTTTGGGCTACCTGCTCAGCAGTAAATTAAAACTACTCAGGATCATTTTCTGCCAAGGAAGCCAACTAGATAAACTATATCTTTACTATTTCATTCTTTTATCTGTCAAAATATACAAGACCTCCTGACTAATGGATCAAAGGCTGTGCTGACTCCTGAACTGTGAGTAAGATAGGTTTGAAACCAGTCTATTCTTTTTCAAAGATTGAATTTTACTATTATGTTGGAGCCCTGTTTAGTTTATCTGTTTAGGTGTAGCTTTTACCTCTTTCTTCTACAGTTTCCCCACCTGCAAAAAGAGGAACTTGATGCCTGCTTCTCCTAACCCACACTTTGTAATCTCTAAAGGAAAGCATTAGCTATGACCCTTAATAATGAAAATAAACTTTTAGAAGAGACAATACAGACTTACTCCCCGTGCAATCACTGTAAATCTCCCAATCTGACATCCACAGAATCCCCTTTATGTCATAACTCTAAAATGTAAATATGCTGAGGCAACCATAGCATTGATTTTCTGTGATGTCTATTAAATGTGTACTAATTTTTTTTTTGAGATATAATCCCAAGAAATATAAGGTAAGAGTGCTGGAAGTTTTCTCATAGTTTTAAGTATTATTTTATTATTAAAATTGAAATTACTATGTATTTAATGTTATCTAACATACTGAATATAGAAGCTTCAATTCAGCAATGTATTCTTGTCACTGGCTTGTAAGGTGTCCTGTTTAAGTTAAGAATGCTTAACAGGAATTATAGGAGGCAACCATTTTGTAGTCAGTGTTGTGGTGATGCAGGGGTATACGTGTCTTTTAAAGCTTCAATGTGCTATCTCCATTGTCTATAAAAGACAGCTACTAGCACTGTCTTGTTATTTGGTTAGCCTTCTAATGAGTGATATTTCAGTGTATGTTTGTGCTCTAGTGAATTGGAAAACAGATTTTTCTCAGAGAAATGGAAAATGTTGTTATTCAAAATAATGTCTGAGGCATTTTTTCACAAATTTTAGGCGTCAAAGTTGAGAATTAATGAGTGCCTTGAGTTGAGTGAAGAATAGGAGATTATGTGGAAGTTGGGAACTGCTTTGGTTCGTTGTTAATTTCCTGATGTTCAAATAATTTCCTTCAATAAAGAAAGCCTAACTTTTTTTTAAAAAAATTTCTATCATTCCTTTCCACCCAGAATCTTTTGTCTGTAATTATAAAACCAACCAAACAAAAAATCCCAGTGTCTGTTTATTTTCTCTGAGTGTTTATAGTGTAAGGTCCTGATCTTACATGTGTGAATAATTTTAAGTGGATGAGCAGAATTAAAATGTTTGCAGAAGTATTTATAGGAATAAGGCTTAAATCCCATTGGTACTCACTGCTTGGGCTCTTTTCTGACACAGGACTTGCCTTTGTTGCTTCAGATTTCTTAGTTCTTCAGAAACCATTCTCAAGTTAGAGCACGTCTTCAGTGTTGGTAGATAGAAAGTGAAAGTATAGATCCTTAGAAAAGACAAGAGACCTGACGTGCCATCAAGGACATTTTCTACCTTTATTAGTAGAGAAGACAGGTAAAAGTCTTAGGTAAGACTTCCATGTCTACACAGACACCATGAAGAACAGTACTTAATGGTTAGGTGCCAAGTAACAAAACACCATGGGAATAAAGTTTATAAGAGGTATTTAAGATAAAGATTTTTGTTTCTTTCATGGAAATATTATGAAAACAGACATCTTTGAGAGTCTTGAGTCTGAGATGTATATGCTGGAAGAAGAAAAGCGCTGTCAACCACAGTGAACTTAAGTCAAACAGCTCCCTGTTCTTTCCCTTTCCTGGCACCCCAATCTGCAGAGGACAGGGGAAAAGCAATAGCCCTGAGAGAGGGCACACTGACAGTGAAGTCCCTAAGAGGAGCTCTGTGAGCTACCTTGTCTACTTTAAGAAGGGCAGAGGGCAGAGGGAAGAGCATGGAGTATAGTGTGGGAAAATGGAGAGAGTGATAACAAATAGGCTGCCTGCAAAGATGATAGATGCCCATTCAGCCTTTTGCTCGTCTTTTAACTCCCTAGATGCATGTGGTCATGTGCTACTCTTGAGTATCTCTGGACCTTTCTTCCCATGCAAGCAGCTGGTAGGCAGACATCTGCACTGTGAGCTTACTGCATGAGATGATCCTTTCACTGCCCCCCCAAACCCCATCAGTGCTCTCTCTGATGGATGAAGCTTAGCATGTGTATATTCAGGGATGCCTGCAGAGTTTCCCTTCCCCAGGAAAGCCAGGGCTACTCTGAGGAGCCTGGATTGTGGACAGTTTTTCAGATATTCCCACAGAAGGAAGTGAACATATGACTAATAACAAATGGCCTTGCTAATAGCATAGTTCTGACAAGGATGTCTGTGAGAAATATGGTACCAAAAGCTAAGTTGCCTTGAACTGTGCCAGGAAACAAGGATTCAGGGTGAAAAAACATATTTTCAAATTGAGAAACTTGGTTATTCCAGGTTATTTCTGACACTTGCTTCAGTCAGCTTTTTCAAAGACATCCACTGGCTCCAAGGAAGCCTCCCCCCCCAAAAAGACTGACAATCTCACCCATTTTGCCTGATATTTAAATTTCCATATTTCTTAAATTGGAAACAAACCTGAATACCAAGTCAGGTGTGGGCAGGGCTATCTAGAGTCTGAAGAGCAGCATCAGCATCCTGCAACGTTTGTAACTAACACAGTGGTGACAAAACAGTGTTTCGGCTGCCGCTGAGCAGTATATGTGCAGCATCAAGGCTTTCTCTTTGATTCATTCTGCCTGCTGCAGAGGGTAGGCTGGATCTGGGCAAGAATCTGGGAGGAAACACAGCTGCTACAGCTGGCCTTATCTGGACAAAGCAGTAATTTATACCATGTAGTGCCATGTTCATCAATAAAACAGTGCTTGCAGACTTGTCTTAACATTGGTCTACTTATGGGGATGGTGTGTGATTGCCTCTGCATCTGTTTCATGAGGTTTTTTCCCCCTCCTCCCTTAATTTACTAAAATGTCCCACAACCCCACAAGTTTTCTCTCTTTTGCCCTTATTTTCTCCCTGTCTTTCTGCAGACAGGGAGATGGATGGAGCAAGTGGCTGTGTTGGTGCTTAGATACTGGCTAGGATCAACCAACCACAGGTCCCATGACCTTTGCTTACAGTCACAGTGTTTCTGGCCTGGAGTGACATATATTTCCTCTGCTTGCATTGTGCCATACCTCCAGTCTTGTATGGCATGCCAAAGCTCTGACTCAGAGGTGGGAAAAGAGAAAGAAAAATTAATCCTCCAGGATCATTGGGAGAATGTGGCTAGGCATAGTCTCAAGAATACTTTGTCAGATAAACATCTATTTGGCTTTTCTCCATCTTGTTGTTTATATGTCCTTACACACTGACTGTGAGTACCATTTCTGGGCTCTGAAGGTCAGTGAGGGATCTGTACTCTCATGTGATATCTGCTGGTAAGGCAAAAGAGGACTGCTTTACACTACTGTGTCACCCTGAATTTCTAAAGACTTCCGAGAATTTTTTAAAAGCCTTCTGAGAATCTTTGGAGTTTTCTAACTTTTCTATTGCTTTTCGAATGTTTACATGTGAAAGTGGAGACTTTTAAGGACTTGTAGGAAAAACAATCTTTGTTTACATTCCTCTCCCAAGGAGAGACCTTTGATGGACTTTTGTCTCTGCCAGTCTGAATGGAGAGGTGGTAACTTCTCCTTCCAATCCAGAGACAATCCCTGAAAACTATAAAAACCCTAACTGTAAATAAACTTCTCTCTTTCCTACCTCTGGAGCTTACTTTGTGTGCCGTGCCTTCATTCCGTGTCTTCTTGTGACACTACTGCAGCACTTAAAATCCATTTCACTGGAATAATTTGGATCAGTGTCCTTTCTCAGGCACTGCATACAATTTTTAGTCTCTGGTTCAATCCACTTGTTTGCACTCTTCCACCATCACTGTGTGCTGCTCAGCACAGCACTGGCTGGGCTACTAAAATCCTGGAGTCAGCAGCTGTCAGTTTACGCTGTCAAGTTTTCCTTTTACTCCTTCCGACGGGTGCTGTGGAAGCAAATACTGCAGCCTCACTCCCTTTGCTTGCCAGGCAGCTGTAGCCCTTCCCAGATTCCAGAGGATGAATCCATTACTAATATTTATCAGTCCTCAGCTATCTGATCTTCCTGTTACATATACTAATAGAATATGGCTCAGAGGTGACAGTCCCTATAGCACCATCACACTGTGGATTTAGCTTCAGGGAAATGTGATTCTGCATCACACTAACACAGCTGGACACTGTTTAAGCCCTGTGACACCCATCAGAGAGCAAGATTGAGCCTTCCTTTTTTATTTTTTTTATGTGTTAACCTCCAATAAACTTTTTCCACAGAAATTCCTTTCCTCTATCTGGAAAAGAATATAATCCCACAAAAAAATTTCACATAACTATCACAGCATTTTATAACTTAGGTTTTACTATACATCACTGAAGTTACTGACTGGCAGCAGTCTAATGGCACAGAACTGAATCAGAAAACAAACAGCTTTCAGTGCAGATTTTCATCTGGCTACAAAGGGTAGCATTGCCAGTGGATGGTCATGGGTGGCTCCAAAGAGATGGAGGTGAGAGAGATAATTACATATAACTCCCACTCCAAACCTGCAGATTTCTATAGCATATGTGGCTATGGTTCTGAGCATTGATGCAGATGAAAAGAATGTAGTTAAATGTATGTCGAAATGCAGTGAAGTACCATTATTTAAAAGATACAAATTACTATTGTAAATGGAAAACTGAGCAGAGTGATTTTTTTTCTCTTATTTTTTTTTTACTCCTTAACAATTTAGTCTCTCCTTTTAAGGAAATTCTTTGTCACTCCAAATGTTAAATCAATGTCACAGGCGCATGGTTCTTTGTTTTCCCAGTAAGAGTGAATATTGCTTTACAAGCAGATGCTATATTTTAATAAAAAGGTATTTTGCACTGAATTTTAATAGAATAGGAATGGACATATTGTTGCATGCTTTCACCTGTAATAAAATAGATTCGTTATAGTACAAGAAGGATTTTGAGTTTGAAAATATGTTTTTTTCAGAATATTTAATAGAAAAGAACATATAATTTCTCTATATAAATTGATAGAAAAGGGATGCAATCACCGTGAGAATGCACATCCATTAACAGGACCAGAAAAGGAAGGATTGTGATGAATATGCTTGTGATTTTCACATCTCATAGATAAATTCTATCAACCAGAAATGAAAACCATTTTTTCCGCTTAAAAAGAATGAATACAAGTTTATGTGAACTGTATGGTAGGTCCTTGCAATCAAGGACTTCTCTCCCTAGCAATACCTCATAAAGTAATTGGAGTAATAAATACTCTCCTTGCTTACAACTAAATCTGATACAAACAAACACTAGAGAGTAAGATGTGGCAAAAGTAAATTAACTGGGATGGACACTGAATAAAGGGATTGAGGGTTTTATCACAAAAACAGAGATGGAGCTTAAGGAAGGCTGAGTTCTGTTCCTGATTTGTCTGCAGAGGCTCTTAGTTAGATGGTTAAGGAAGTATTTCTAAGATTACATATAAACTTATTTAGCTGTCTCTGTGACTCTTATCTAAAGGTGATGTGGCATCATGTAGCTCAGGCCAGTGAAACTGAAACAATCGTGTTTTCAAAGGCAATCTTCAATGTGGTTACAGAAGGAAGGTATAAAGCCCATGCTTACTAGATTACTTGCAAATTACTTTATTGATGCCTACCTTTTCGTTCCCAAATTGCTTTAATTTTGTGTAGTGATCCATTTTCCATAGTGAAGTTAATGAGAGATACAATGGCCTCGCCAATCATGATCTAAAATGGAAACAAAGGATGTCATTAACAATGGAATTTGTGGATGCCAAATATTTGCATGGATTCAGAGAACAATGAAGTACATTCACAGAAGACAAATCCATCAGGAGCTATCAAGGAGAAAGATTAGACCCTGAGTTTAGAATTCCCTGAATCCTGCTACAACCTGGGCTGGCATTACTGAGAATTATTACATACATTTATTCTTCCTCTGGTAGACATTGTTAGGAAATGAGTAGCTGGATGTGGATTTAGCCTAATATGACCATTTTGATGATTTTAAGTACTGAACGACTTCCCATTATGCAAAATAATTAACTATTTTTTTTTTGAATAAAAGTGACAAAATAATCAGATTAAGAATATAGTAATTAAACCAGTGGTTTTCTCTGACTTGTTTCTGTTTGCAGCAAATGAGGTGACTGTGACTTGATATTTCTTATTGGTATATCTTTCAAAGAAACTGTAATAATGGTCATATCAGTCTCATCATATAACATAAAATGCAAGAAATGGACAAAATCTCCCATTAAAAAAGTGCAGTTATTGTAGAATGCTTCCTTTATTATTCTGAAAGAAGATATGGAAATGATTGTTCTCATTGCTTACTCTTTTCGAGAAATAACTGTAACAGCCAACTTCAGTAACATATTGTACCAAATTGTAATTATCGTGGGTGTGGTAAAAAACCTCAGATATATAGACACAGAAATAGATTTCCCATTTTAGAAAGTCCTGGGTATATAGCTTGCTGCAATTTCAAATGGCAAAAAGATTTAAAGGGTTTTTTTTTAACGTTATACTAAAAATCCTCTCTCTGCACAATTTTTCCTTTCCTCAAGATAGTTTTCCCCCCTTCGATTTCGAACCTCAAACTTCTATGACTCACTTAATGTTTACACAAATAATCCACACCTATAACCAGCATAGCAAAGACTGAAGAAGTGGCTGTCCACAGCTTTATCCAATACCAAAAGTTATTTCAATGAAAATGGAGTACAAAATTCATTCCCGCACTTCACAACTAGGTCTTTCAGAGATTGCAGCTTTTGAACAAAAGTATTATAAAACACAGAAGGAATCCCTCGAGTTTTGATATTTGAGGAAATTGTCTCTCATATGAGAGAAATTCTCACCTGAACCAAAGGATTGAAATCGTTCCTCACATTTCTCTGTAAGTTTATAACTGTTTATAACATTCCATTTAAATAACACATAAAGCCAAATGCATATAAAATTGACTGCAAGTTGCTGAATCCCATAGTGTGGCAGAGATGAGGCTGCCACAGTGCCATGGTCCCAGGTCCAGCCAGCAGGCAGACCAAGCCATGCATGTGTCCTTGATAGGCATACATTCACACGTGTATTCTTCCAAAATACATATATATGTATACGACTGGCCACACAAATTAGCAAAGACAGAAGCACTCACACAAATATAGGTAGCACAGACAGCCTTTGTGTTTCCACCTCCAATAGGTCAGGATGAAGGTCTGTTAGTGGGTAATTCATCCACATACCATGGATCCCTCCTTTAGATACCCAGCCTACACATTACCCCCAGGCCCTGGACTCCCTGGTTTCCCAGTTTCTTTATACACATAAACACAAGATGCTGGCCTGTCTGGCCCCCACATTTTGCAGTCTCCTCAGTTACTGGCTTAGTCACCTGTATCCTCTCAGACCACTGAAGCCTCTAGAGCTGCCCCAAGCCTCTGTTGCACTCAGCAGCTAGTGCAGGTGGATGTTAGTTAGTGAGCACATTCCAGCAGGTACCACTGCAGCATCTCGAGTTGTGAGATCCGTGGTCCCTCTGGCCTGCACTGCCCGGTTCTGTCTGCTGACATTCAGGTCTCCATGTACATATGCATGTTGAAAATAGAGTTTTACTCAGAAAAATAGTAAAAAATAGAACTTAATGTGACAGGACAGATCAAGGTGATCAGACATAGTGAATGGCCAATTAAGCATATTGACCAGCAGCCTGATGATAGGTGCCGGGCCCTTTTTATCTCTTTATCTCTGTTTTCCCATTCTTGTTACTTCACAAGCTACCCATAACCCTCCCTTGCCTTTCCTTTGGTTTGTCCTCTAACTATCTCATAGTCTTTTACAATCCAAATGCTCCCTGCTGCATTCCACACCGAATCCCCTACTTCTATGGGCAGTATCCACGGTCAATCTGTACGGAGGCCTGGGAACCATTTCCTGTTGACTGATGGATCTCAGTCACTGCCTAAGGGGCTGGCACCCTCCTGAGATGACTTGTGATGGGCCAGCCTGGAGGAACTCATCCTCCTGCTTGCTTTTGTGCCTCTGGGCTTCTAAAAGTGTGTGGAGATGACTTTATCTTCATAAAACCTATCACTGTACAAATCCATATGAAGTAGGTTTTGTCTGTTCCTTTTGTAGGTGTATTGTGACAATACAGGGTCACGGGACTGGTTGGGTGGGGACAAAGGCAGATTTACAAGCCCTCTGGGATCATATTTCAGTCAGATGCTGCTTTTTGAGCAATCTGTCAGAGAGGAACCAGAAGTAAAATTTTCTGTTTACTTATCCCTGGCACCTTCCTTGCACCTAAACTTTGTAATTCCTGTTCCTGAATTAAGTGGGGGGGTTGGTTACATGGAATGAAGTAAGACCCCTTGAGAGCCTCAAAAGAGAGATTGCTTCTTCTGACCAATTAAGTTGTTTAATGCTCTTTTTGCAGGTCTAACTCTTAGCTGAAATTGAAGGAAGGATGATACAGAATTGGAGGATACAGTCACCTAGGACATGTCACAATCGAGTCTCTGCCTCTTCTCACATAAGAGTAGTTGCAGGGAAATGGAAACAATTTATAGCATCTTAAGGCAGCTATCTAAACCAGGCCAGACTAATTACAGACTGAAATGGCCAATATCTCTCCACTGATAAAGGAAATCTAGGGTGACAAACTCAGATGTAAACACTGTAGGCATCATTTAATCTGATGAGTCTTACCTTAGACTCAATAGTTAGATGTCTAATACAAGAGAACTGGATGCTGCTATACAAAAAAATTGAATTCACTACCTTTCAGCATGTGTAATATATACATAAAATATAACATGAGAACTGATGATCTAGAAGGCAAAACATATCTCTTTCAATATTTTCTTTATGAAATTAAAGGACCAGTAAGTTCAGAAGGTCTTTGATTCGAATATGTTTGCATTACTTTAGGAGCAGCACAATCTTAAGCCAGAAAATTCCTTTTTCAAGGAGAAAAGTTTGAGTTTTTTGGAAGTTTGTAATTTTTTTCTTCTAGTTTTTAGAGGATTCATTAATTAAAAATGATGAAGATAAGATCAGAACAAAACAAAATAAAACATTGGCTTGTTACAGGTAAAAAATCACAGATTTTTTTCAGGAACAGTATTCTTAAATACTAGGCTACTAACACATGTCTTGCTTCTGTCACATGACAAGTCAGGCCTGACCTGATAAAGGCAAAGTTTGGAGGACCTAGGCTAAAGATAAAGAATGACTTAAACAAGGGTGAAAATTTTGGAGCTGTGCTCATAAATTCATGTTCAATATTACTTCAAGTACCTCCTTTATTTGATATGGTCATTCAACTGCTGCTTACTTAAAAGCAATTTTTTTTTTCATGCTATGTTAGCAGTGGATTCATACACAACATTTTTTTGTTATTGTTTCTGTCCTTGGTATGCCTTACAAATTTTGCTCCATATTACAGTTCTTGTCACAGTTCCTGTAAGACTGATTTGGCAGCTGCCAAGATGCAGTCAGAGGTGAGCTTCATGATAGGGAAGTACTTAAGCCCAGGTGACAGGCTGCACAGCAGCAGCAGCATGACATTTTATCTGAGATACAGACAATGCAGGCAGTAGCACATTGCATTTGATACACACAAGGGACAGCTGTGGTAAGTGTGGTAATGTGCAAGTAAGTGTTTTGAAAGATTATGACAGGCAAAATCTGACTTTTATTAAGAAATAGGGGTCAAAAATAATCTAATGGAAATTAAACAAATGGATTCTATACATTGAGATTAATTTCATTCTACATTAAAAATAAGTTACATGCATACTGTAATGAACAGCATTTAAAAATACTTTCCACTTAAGAAGTCCAGACTTTGAAAAGGTTTGAGTGTCCCTGCCTGACATGCATTAAATATGACCTTGTTCTATAAGTGGTACCACCAGTGCCACTGACATGAATAAAAGTGGCAGCAGTAGGGGCCTGTTTGACAGAAGCAGAACCAGGTATCAGTCATCCATTTAGGTTTAAGTTTCCCTTCAGACATATTAATTTCTGTGTTGCTCATTATCCTCAGCAGGAAAATAAAAACCAGAATACTGAACAATGCTGAGATCCTTCTGGAAAGTTTGAAGTCATGTATTCAAGAACACGTACTACAACCTCAAATTGATTCATCATTGAATTTTATTTTAAAAGACATTGAAAGGATGAAAATGAAGGGTAGAATGGTTCATTGAGACCCACCACTGGAAACTATCTTTCTACTTGTGTTGATCTTTTTACAGATCAATCCTAATGTTGTCAGTGAGTGGTTACAAACCACAGAAGAGCCATCGGTGGAGGTATGTTGGCTTTTTGCAGCACCAATATCTCCTACAACTGGCAGGATCTTGGACAAAAACCATTTCTGGAATGCACATGGAGAGAAAGCAAAGAGATAAATGTGCTACTAGGCTTTTATTTTTCTTCACAGTAATCTGGATTCATGAATTTTATTCTAAGCACAGCTGTTAGGCTTTTTCAGCAGTAGAGGAAAAAAATACAGATGAAAAAATTTCCTTTTGGCATATTTGTCTCTCATATCTGTGATCTATAAGGTTTTGCATTTGATTATATTGTGGGTAAGATCCTTAATAAACACAAATCAATAAAGGTTAAGTAAAACAGGTACAATTATGCTTCTTAATAATTACAGCTTTTAGAATTTAGGCCTTGTGACATAGCTAGAAACACTTTTTAAAAAATTTTTTTTAAAAAGTAAGTAAAAAGAAATCTGATTGCAGGATAAGGAGGTAACATTTATCTACATAACTATCCTTTGTTCTATGTTTCTATGTTTCTTCTTTAGACATTGCATAGGTTTCTTTTTTTTTTTTTTT
>VYXD01013463.1:203349-228203 GCA_013397195.1 Hylia prasina | reverse complement strand
CAAGAACTAGTAGGCAGTAAATCCCAATTCTTCATTTTCTTGCCCAGTCACTTGTTCCTTCAGGAGAAGGACATCTCCAGAACCCTCCTGCCCTAGTCTGGAGCATGACAACTTCCCTTCTCTGTGTTACAAGTACAGTGTAGTCCATAATGTAAAAAATGTGATAGAGTAGTTTTGAAGGAAAGAACTGTGTACATCACCAGCAAGAGATGAATAACAATGAGTTCCCAGGAAACTCCAGCCTGTAAATTCTCACTGCCACGAATGATCAGGTACATCATCAGGTCCAAAGTAAAAAAAAAGGAAATAAGGGGAAATGACATTCTGTAAGACACAAGCTTAGATAATTAGTTTTAGTTCTCTCTTTTGGCTCTCAGAAGATATTCCATTGAAGTAAAATTTATGGAGAATTTTTAGTTAACTGCTCTGGCAGGAGGAGTTGATTACAGCAAATATGCCTGAAGCACCCTCCTGAAAGAGGCTGATTTAATTGCTCCAGACAAGTCTTATTCTCTGGAATTTTGCACTACTGTTAACACCAGATTATACTTTGGTAAGGAAGAGGTGTTTGCTATTTATTGCATTGCATTTGTTTTGTTTCACTGCAATTTACTAGAATTAAGAAGAGACAAAATGTTTGCTTGCAGGATCGATGGAAAGTGAAAATAGAAAGCAAGAAAGTGAGAACAAAATTTAAAACTTTAGCAGGAGAAAACCCTTGAAACCTGCACAGCTACAACAGAGAAGTCAACTAATATATATATATAAAGAGCGTTCTAATTAAGAAACAAATGCAGACAGGAGGCAAAGTCATAAGTAATGAAACCGCTAAAACTTGTAGGAAACTGTTGAGAAGCACCAAAGGAAAAAAGGCAGAACCTGGGATACATTAAATTAGAAGAAATTTAAGTATCAATTGTACTAGGGGAAAAATATCCTATAATATTTCTTATGAAGTAAAAATGATTTTTCAACAATAATGCAAAAAGAAAAATTTAATAAGTATTTCTTTTCAGTCTTGTCGTGTAATAACACAAAATACTTTAAATTTCAACAGTAACTCAGGAAAATATTTAATAGCATCTTGTAAAGTGCTATTCAAGAGATATTTCAAAGAAGTAGGATTAATAACTTTAATCTAAAGCTACTAAAAGAGTTGACCAAGTGTTTTTATGTGCCAATAATGTTGATTTTCAATAAGTCTTGGACATGAGAGAAGTTCCAGAGAACTGGAAGAATGCTAGTATTTTATCAGTATTTTAAAACAGAATAACCACATATTTTAGGCTTGAAATATATTACACAAAAATATGAAAGTGATGAATGATTGCATCAGCCCTCTTTAATTCTTTTGTAATGCCAATCAGCATAGGGTTATAGAAAACACATTGTATCAGCTAGCTTTTAATGTTATTATTATTTTAACCATGGCTGCTAAAAATAATGATTTTTCCAGTGTACTTTGAATTTAGAAGGCTCATCTTTTATTTTTGGAAAAGAAAAAAAGATAGAACAAAAAAAGCAAACCTAAAACAAGCTAAAACATGAGATATTACTTTAAACTGACTCTAGCCAACTCAGTGTTTCAGAAGATGTTTTTACTGATGGTGTCCTACATGCAATCAGTTCCTGCCCTACATATATTTGAATATCTGTAGTACTGATTGACACTATGTAGAAATTTGAGTAAATAAATATATATATATATATATATGCAACATTAAGACCAAACAAAAGACTACAGCTGTCTTTACTTCTAACCATAAATTATCGTCAGATAGTGGACATGCTATTCACATGTCTTTGTTTTGACTTCAGGTTCCTGAAAATGAAACACATTAATAAGGTTTTGATTTCAGTGTTATTATATCTCCCAAAATCTCATGAGCTGTTTTAGGCATAGAAGATAATTCTTATATAGCCCAAGCTCACAGTAAAACTGGGTCCATGTTTCTAACACCTAGTAGATTAAAACTCTCAATACTGCACAGACATTAAAAATATTAAGTTCACTTGACAATTACAAAAATAGAGTTTATAGATTAATAGAATTTAATGGTTTTATTATCCAAATCTTGCAAATTGAGGAGAGACATACATTAATTAAGACACTTATAATTAAACCCTTGAATAATGGTTAATAATTTGCTGTTTATCATTAAAAATAGAAATTGCAAGAAATACAATTATAATAATCTTGGAGAAGAAAAAATAAAGGCTTAGGTTATTTTTAAAGTGCATTTTTCCTACTATCATTATTTAATTTCTTGGAGCACTTAGAAGTTTTATCTAGGGATGGGAATTCAATACTTCTCGAATTTCAAAAACATTCAGGACAATAAAAAAAATTACTTGATTTTAATGACTTAAAAATTTAGATGGCTGGTCTAAGCTATTTTATCTAGGGTTCTTCTTCAATGAATTTGAACTAAGCACCCCTTGTGTTAAAGACATCTGTGGGTGGGGAGAGGGCACACAGAGAAAGCCAGGTGACCTAGCACAGGGAAAAAAAAATATGACTGACAGACAGGCATTTTAATTTTGTTATGTGCTCCAGAGGAGATGATAGGCTGACCTCATCACTAAGGCACAGATTGCAGCTTCATCTCTGCCACTGCTGTTGTGCTGTGTGCTGTATTTCAGTGATTGTTCCATTACTGATACTAAGCCAAAAGTAGGTCTTGTACTGGATATTATCATGAATATCATGGTGATTATCTCACAGCTTATAAACAAAATGCAGTAATTCTTTAGACAAAAGTGCACAATCTCATTTTTCTACTGAATTTAAGATCACAGGAAAGATTACACTGATGACATATTTATTTATTAATCATTTGTAGGACAACGATAACAAACCTGGCTGATATGGGCAACATAAATACAAAATAAAAACTGTCATTTCTCAGTTCTGAAGCATTTCACAGTCCACACTTTCAGAGAAATTGGTTGCCTTCCAAAGCTAGTCCTTCCCAAGTAATGAAATACTTTGCAACCACATCCCTTTGTATTCCTGTTTAAAACTCTTGGTCCACTCCACATTTTAAATGTTCTTTTAAAGACTGAAACTTTGATGGCTTTGGTCTAAAACTCTTGACTCATTGAATACAATTTTTTTTTGAGGGTGCAGGCAGTTGTGAGCTATGAAATGTCTCTTAGTTCACATTTTTATCTTGAATGAAGTGCAGCAAGCTTTACAAGCTCCAAAATGGGTATTGCCTAAAATATGGGACACCTATGATCACAGTACAGACAAACACTGAGCTTGAATTTAGGGAATATGCTCACTGGCAGATGGCTTGACCATAAAAAGATTTTTGTTCATAGATTCTTACACAATAAGTTCCACATTATTAAATAGTTGCACTCATTCTACTTGAGTGTAAGAGGTCAGTATTCTACATTTCATTTGTTAGGGTACTTGGATGAGCAGAAGAAAAGTGATAAAATAAGAAATTACGATAATATNATTATATATTAATTATATATTAATAATATATTTATTAACATAAAGTTTTTTCCCATTTATTTCTCTGTCACATCATCTAACAGCTAAAACATAATTTTTCCTTCATTTAGGTCACACGTACTTTTTAAAAGCTTGTTTGCACCCTCCTTCATTTTAATCCTTCATTTTTCTTTTGCTAAGCATTGCACACATATTTTCAGGTGAAGTCTTGCAATGTTTTATATAATAACATCAATGTTTCCATTTCTCTGTTTAATATGCCTCTTATAGTCATTACAGCCCTATTACTTTGAGCTTAGAGATACTTCATGAACACAGGAATGCATACAGGTGTCATAAATTCCCATCTTATTGCAGATATTTATATGAGACTTGTTCATCTTATTTTTGAATTTCTGACACGATATCCTAATTTCCCGAGGAGGTCTCCAACTCTGTCCATAATTAGTTATTATTATCACTGTATCTTTTCTGTAGCATAGCTATTATTTCATAAATTAAGTTACAAGTTTTTTAAGACCAGTACTTGAGACACTTCAAGAGTAGTCTCCTTTCAGCTTCCTAGTCTGACTTTCAGCATATGGTCTCCTTTCTTTAGTAGTTCCTTATCCCTTAAGATTCTGCAAAAGATGTTCATTTTGTTCAGATAAACTAGAAGTTTCCAGGTGGTGTCGCATCTTTCTTTTATTTTCCTTTTCTCTTTTTTAATTGCTGTACTTATAGATAAGATTTGTATTTGCCTTGACAAAAAATTCTCTAGCAGAAAAGATTTCATCTACTTTGCTACAATTTACCTTTGATAGTATCATGTGAAATTTCATTATATTTTCCATTTAACTCCATATTCCTTCATTTGTGTTTTAAATTTAGTTCAGTCTTGCAAGCTATTAAAAACTTGGCCTCACCATGTACACACTACTAGAAAATTAACAAACTGATTTAAAACACCAAAAGCCTTGTATTAGATTTGCATTTCTTATAATATATATTTTCGGAATTAAAATCAATTTTTGTAGAGTAGTTCATGTTTCAATTTTCCCATTGTGATGAAGTTCTTTATACCATTCCTGGGCATTTTTCCTTTCTATGATCATCCAATATAATGAGTGAAAATTTATTGAAAAGTATGTGGCTAAATATAGACCTTTTCTTTTTTTTTTTTTTTTTTTCCTAATCTTTCTTGTCATAGCAGAGTGGCCTCATTTCTTCTGTCCTCATCTACCAGGTTCCCCATTCCCATTCATGTGCCCTGTCAAACAAATTATTCTTTTTCTCCCTGCTCTCCATTAGAATTTAAAGTCTCTGTTTCAATTTGACAGGGAGTAGAAACACTTTTATGTCTGTTAGAATAGGGATAAGTTGCTTAGAAAGTCAGCACTTTCAGTTTTCTTGCATATAAGAGGCCTATCTTTGTTTCCCTTTTTCCCTGGTGTTTCTGTGAAGTGCTCATCTTTAGATAAGTGTTGCAGAGGACATGTTTTTCTTTTTATTATAAAAGGTCCAGGTAACTGTAGTTTCAGTCCTCAATGAATGTAAGTAGTCATGATTACCTGATGAAAAAGTTGCATAAAAGTTTCATCCTTGCAGAAGAGCAGGGATTGAAGGAGTTCTCTGGGTTAAATATGTAGCGCATAAATAAAAACTTGGGGAAAATTACCTAATTTTTTGGAACAGAGAATTAACTCCTGACCTATGGAGTTTGTGTGCCAAGAAGGGTTTCCCTATCACTCTCAATCAGTACACATTGGTTCGCTTAACCACAGGAGAAAATAACAGAAGCAATTATATAACATACATGTTGAAACCGTTCAGAAGGCAGGTACTAACAAAGATATATTTTACACAACTCCATAGCAGATTGGATATCCCATGCTAAATAATAGAAATCTATCTTCATTTAGGCAGGGAAGTGGATCATTCAGAAGAGAAATAGGGAAAGAATGTTGCAAAGAGGAAACTAGTCATATTTTAAAATAAGGAAAATAAAATTTACATCTTCAATATTTCTAGTATTTCTTTGCTTTATAAAATTGAGTATTTTTTAAGTTGTCAGACCTCCCCAGCTCTATAGAGTACTCTCTGCTTTATAGATGGACTTTTTGGCATTTGCAGTGTGCCCTGTCCTCATCAAGCTACTACTGCCTATTGCTTTTCTTATATTTCTTTAGTTACATTGCAGGACCACACTGCACACTGAAGTCATTGAAGTAAATTTAAATCTGCTAAGAAGTGGCTCCTAAGTTAATATGATCCACTAACTAACTCCTACAGTTAATATGATCCACTTGCTATGCTGTTAAGATGTTTGCTGAATTATTTAATTTATGTTATGCCTGTGTATGGCAGCGACATGTATAATGGAACCTTTCAATAAAATCGTGAAAATGCCTGTAATATTTCTACTCTGCATAGAAGCAATCAAAGGTGGTAAATTCACTTTTCATGTGTAAGAAACCAAATCCTACTAAGTTTGCTTTAATCAAAAAATCGTCACTGGCTCCAACATACAAGCAAAAGATGACATGAGTTAAAAAAATTTACCAGAACACCTGGCATCAACATTTAAGGAAATATATATATATATTTAAATATGTATCAGGCATAAATAATATTCCAGTGCCTGGATCCTCTAGTGCAAAGATGCAGGCTTACAGTCCTTCAATCAGGTCAGAAAGTAGCCAAAATCAATGACTGGTACTATGAAGAAAGAAGAAAAGATGTTTTGCCTGTAGAATTTCTGAGTTCAGACAGGATGGCTAAATTCAGTTGTGCGTGTAAAAAAGAGCAGCTAGCTTTTAATTGGTGTTTGATTAAAAAAAAAACAAAAATAAAAACAAAACAAAACAAAAAAACCCACAAAATTAATGAAAGCACTAAGAGCAGTTTTTCAGCTTTCTGATAACATCTGCTTATTTTATTGGTTTGTCCAAAAAGAACAGGCAGCGGTTCAGCGACTTACCTTGGCTCTTCCCGTGGAATGAATGGTTAGCAATAGACCACTGGGAGACACATCATTGCTCTCACCCAGCTAGCTGTGCACAGGTAAAGGGAATGGTGAATATGGGGAGAAACAGCCCTTGGGTGCAGCTGGGATAGAGCTCTGAGCAACCTGGTCTGCTGAAAGGAGTTGCTGCCCATGGCAGAGGGGTTGGAACTAGAGGGTGCTTAAGACCCCTTCCAACCCAAACCATTCTATGATATTATAATTCTATGTAAAATTTGGAAAAGATTTTTTTATGTGACCCAGAGTTCTTTGGAAATATCCACAAATGACAGTGTTTTATAATCATGTCTTCTAGAAGTAAGAGCCAGGATCGGTGTTTAATAAAAATTGTGTTCTCCTTGTACTTAAGTAAGCATGGATGATTCCTTCCTGTGTTTTTTTTAATAGAAACTCATTTATGTGAAAAGTGGGAATATATGAAAATCCCTAAAAATGAAAATTGCAGCTTTTTTTAGCTAGTTTGAATTAGTGAAGCTGACTCTACATGAAGGAAAAAATGCAGATTAAAGGCCAGTCAGTGTTTTTCTCTGGAAGCACAGAACATTATGTTTGGTTTTCATTTTTTTTTCTTTTGTGTTTACTGAAAATCCACTTTGGATTCTGTTTCCTTTGTACAAAATGTTTGAATAATCTTCTCATACTTCTCTGTATGTTTCTGCCTCAGAGATGGATCTCCCTTTTTAGTTCATTTATAGTCAAAAGTTTCTTCAGGATATTAGTCAAAGACTGTATAACTTAGTGGGAAATGTTCTTTGCCACTGTATCTTCAAAGGATCAGTTTAATAAAATCCTGTATCCATTAAATTTCTTATATCTACCATGTCAGCATATTTTACTGGTAATTGAAAGTAGTGAGGCAAATATGAGGATTCACACCTTTAGGCCTTCTAATATAGATTTCTCTTAACACAAGTAACAGAGCTGACAGTAGCCATACTTTTTATGTGAATAAATATCACTTACAATGGCTGTATTCCCACCTAATTGTTAGAAATATATTTTATATATACATATGTATATACATATACAGAGATATTAAAAAATATAAATAAATTGAAGTATTTAATTTGGAACGTCTCCTGTGTGCAAGCTACTTTACATAGTATATATTTTTTTTCCAGGTTACATATTTACTTAGTCATCTGAGAGACTGAAATGTAGGTAAACAATGTAGAACATGTTTTGAAAACTAAGTTATTTATGGCAGTGGAATAATTTACCAAGCCTTTGTAGCTCTAGCATGTACATCATCAGCTGTGACAACACAGAATTTACAAGAAAATATGCGACATATGTATTTCTGTACATGCTATGTACTTTGTTGAATGAGGGGTTAAATATCAGAAAATCTGTTCATTTGCAATTAAAATGCAGAAAAGCATCATAAAAAGAAACATATTATTTAGTACATAAAGAAAGTTGCCTGGAAAAGCAAAAAGTGAAACTCCAGTTTTGAAATCATAGGGTCATTTTTGGATGAACATTAACTCTCTTATTCAGTATGGGGTAAATCTTCATTAACACTGAAGTCAATATGATTACTCTCTAGCCCTTTCACTATCTTCTGACAGTGTTGTCTTCTGAAATATTATAGGAACAGATACACAACCTCAGACGCAGCTCTGAGTAGGCACATTTGTCTTTGTATATGAAATACTTTCTGATATCAATACATATTTTTAATCTCTTTCAGAATATAAAAATATTTACAATATATTTAAATCTATAGATTTATAATAGATCAGCATATTCTACTCTGTATTTTCTAGGGCATGTCATTTGCTTAGGTATTAATGGTTTTGAAATAACAAAAACAGTATTGTGTCACAAAACCCACAAGAAAATAAATGCAAATCTTGATTGTCTATGCAAACACTAATCTCAGATTCTGTTTTCACATTTGAATTGAGAAGTCTAGGTTTACTTTTGAATTGAAATGCTATTGATATCAGCATGTGCTTATCAGCTCAGGATAGAGAAGTTGCCTCTGCTCCTATGCTCTTGCAATTTACAAAGAAGTTGTTGTCTTAAATGTTGGGTTTTTTTCCTAGAAAAGGGACAGCTCATTATCAGTCAGCAGCTGTCACAGAGCATGGATTTCAAACTTGTGGCAATACATCTCTTCACGAAAGCTTTTTCCAAAAAATGGGGACACAATTTATATTGTCATTAACCTGAAATGACATTGTATTGGGATGCATTTACAACTTTGCTCTGCTTAACAACATTTCAAAATTCAGTAGTTTAAACTTGTGTTATGGCATTTATTCCTTTTAACATGTAATTTCTACCACTAAAAACTCTAAAGCAAAAAATGACATGAAAAGTAAAATATTTAATCACCAAATTCTGTCATAAAAACAGGAGGAAAATATTTAATTTTGTTCTCCTGACAGTCCTTTTTGTAGAGAAAGAGGGATTCCAGGGAATTTATTGCTTCAATCAATGAAAGAAGAGAACTTAAGCTAGAGAAGGTGCACCAGAAATCTCCCATCTGTATCATCAAACACTGAAAGGTTAGTGTATTATACTGAGGAACAAAGATGTCTAGGGAATATTAACAATGCAACTTCAGAGTTACTAACATTAATTTAACATTTCTGAACAAGTGTATTCCAAAGGTCTTACTTCTGAAAAGGATTTTACAGCCTTTACATTAAAATAAGAAAAAAATAGGATTGTTATTTGCAGAGCTAGAAACAATATAAAATGATCTTATTATTTGAACATTTCCTTCATCTCTTAAAAATACAAAATGAAGGATTCTACACAGTGTTGCAGGTCTAAGTGTTAAAAACCACAGAAAATACCCACTGTGTCATATCAAATATTTTGCATCCTTAAGCAGAAACTTAAGTTAGAGACCAGCAACTTATTAAAATCTGAAGGCTCAAGGATGCTTACAGCAGGCTATAGGTTCAATACGAAAATTAAGAGATTGCAGTTTCTCATACAGTTTAAATCAGATATTTTTTGAAAAAGAGGAGACAGAAATGGCCTGATTTATAACATCTTATGATGCTGATGACACTTTTCTGCATTTCTTTATCCTTAACATCAGTCTTTGTTTTGGTGGGTTTTTTTATTTGTTTACAAAGCTGTTTTACAGTGCTGTTTTCTGTTTCTGCTTGATATAAAGCAGATAGGTATGCCAAATTACTGTCTTCCAAAGGAGAAAGGTGATCTGTTCTTTTGTTGACTATTTTGACTCTTAAACAAATGTTTTCTCATTTTCCATCTGCCACTTGAAGAATATTTAAAGTGTGTAAATAAAGGATTCTATTAAATATTTAATACAAAGCAAAAATCCCAGTAACTATTATGTGTGACTGCCAAAATTTCAGATAAAAGAAAACAGTATGAAACATTAAAGAAAGGTGTGTTGTTAAAGCACTTTTTAAAGTCTGAATAAACATATTTAGATATTTTAAGGAGGAAAAAGTGTTACCTACTTTGACAGTTGAGACCTGCCCCTTGGGTTAAAATAAACAAAAACAAAACTCCCTCTGGAGTTTCTTTAATTCACTTGAACAGCTTATTTGTTAAACTAATCAAAACCATGAATCAAGTAAAATATGTATGCAAGCAATCACAATAAGTTCCTAAAACTTGTGATGCACGCCTGTCATATTAACTTAATCATTGCAACAGCAAGAGTGATTTATGTTTAAGTAAGGTTACATAGAGGAATATCTGCTTTTCATCTCTTTTTCTCCATGATCCTGTGCTTAGGACATGTGACAGATCCCATACCAACCATGCACATCCAGAGGCTTTGGTGTCAACTAGATTTCCAGAGCAGATTTCCAGTGGGATGCCAACGACAGGCCTGGTAGCTGGAATGAATTGCCACCACCTGTGGAGATATGCTGCCTTCCTGAGCTGCACCTGTAGAAGACAAGCACTGCAGGGTGAAACATAAAATGCTGATATTTTGCTTGGGGAATCAGCATGGTGGAATGCTTCATACCAAGGTATATGTTACTTGTTGTGGTTTGGTACATTTCCACAAGTCACTGTAGACTCTGTAGCCAAAAAAGCAGGGCATCTCCAAAAGGTGATTCAGCAGATGAATCCCAATACACCAATACAACGAGATAGGAAGACTCTGCCCCTGAACACCTGCATGCTTAAAGTGAAGATAAGGAGCGTGAAAATATGCCACAATTATCTTATTTCTTACGTTTTCAAAGAAACTAATGAACCACACTCATTTATATGAAGATTTTGGTCCTGTGGAAGGTGTTAGGAATGCTCTAAGTACATTGGCCAGACAGAGGGCTTAGGCAGACAGACATCTAGCTTTTGAATCCTTGCCAAACTATATAAGACAACTTGTAACCATGAATATTAAGTCTAAGCCATAAGTTGAGATAGGCGGAGTGTATTGACCTCTGCCAATATGCATTTATGTCATTTCTAGGAACTCTAAAAGTAAAAATAATGACATCTGCAGAGTACAAGTCCTTCCACAATGAAATGGCCTTTAGATCACAACTTAGGCATGTTAAGTCCTTTCCTGATACCTCGATTTATGTCAAATGCCAAAGATCACAAAGGCAATCCATGTTAGAGAAAGGATTTGACCCAATGCCTCAACTCCTGAGCTGATATTTAAAATACTCTACAAGTCAGTCTATCTTTTTGACAGTTCACTATGTGAGAAAGTAATTTACTTCTAGGCAAAACATGTTCCAGATGGTTTGCATTTGTAACCATGCTTGAGGAAGAATTATGAGAGTACTTGTTTGGCTCCCATGTAAGAATTAACGATGAAATACTTCCCATTTATGAGTGTCTGGACCTAGTATTTATATACAGTTTTCACCTTCTAGAGTCAGATTCATACCTATTTTTACCCCAGCTGCCCTTGATGGAAATCATGTTGCTTAGGCATGGACACAAAAGATTTTTTCCTCATAACAAAGATACCTGAAAGTTAATTTCTTTACGGCCAGAACTTTGCTACTGCAAATATACTAAACAATTTCCTGCTGAATTTTCAAAAATGTGGGCATGTTTTCAAATTTGTGGGAATTATAATCTAAAGGTGTGATAATGGTTTTTCTGATCATTTGGTCTTGGATTTAGTTTTTATTAAGTATTATTCAACAGTTCTATATTATGTAAATAAAAAGTATATTTCTCAGCTTTATCACAATTTATGACTTCTTTATAGAGATTATGTAGTTTGTGAATCCTTTTTCAAAAAGCTAATCACAAATCTCTTACAGGACCTCTGATAGGGTGAAAACAGTAGTCTTTACTTTGAAGTAGAGACAACTGAGAAGGGTAATGAACTCTTGGGAGTCAGGGAAATAAGAATACTATTTTTTTACAATAAGCAAATCTATTTGGCCATAGTGAAACACAGAAAATATCAAACTTTTAAGGTAAAATAATGATTTTCCTAAAAACACTACCAAAAATTCATTGCAACAAAATGTTGTTCTCTGAATTTTCAAAAAATGTGAAACTTGTTAAATGAAATATACAGTATTGTATCAGAAAAAAAAAGCCAACCAAACCAGGAAGCAAAAATGAAACCCTAGTTGTTTTATGAAAAAATAAATCTCTTTTTCATAAATCATATTTATAAAACAGAAGTTAAAATTGTTAATAAAACTGATTCTGTTTTTCTCTAAAGCAGCATTCTCTAAAAATTGTTCCTAGTCCTGTTCATACAATGAGTAAATTGCCTCACAAAATACATAAATAATATCCCTTATTACACAACCCTTGTTCTGATTGAAATCTCCAACTGCTTTGGCATCCTGCAGTAGTAACATCTCTCTCCTATCACTTAAGACTGAAACTGTTAAAGAAGGGGTTATATATTGCAAAGTTTTTCCACTGTCTGTCTGTGGAAGTAAATTTTAATCTTTAAATATAGAGCAGTTGAAAGCCATATGACTAAGCAAAGGAGTCTGTACAGCATGTGATGCAGGAAATTAGCCCTGTATGAGAAAAAAAGTAGACAATACTTAAAGAATATTAAACTAAAATACATTGAAATAAATTCCTTGAAGTAAATTGTTTTGCAAACTATTAATAAAGATGAAGAACTTATGATTTATGCTAATAACATTAAATGGTTGATTTATTTTTCAGGCTATTTCAAAAGAAGGCACTAGACACCAGTTTATCATGGTGTGCTTGATAAAAAATTTCACTGCCTTCAATGAATTTTCAAAGTGCTGTTACAGGTGAGTATTTTTTTATTCTGTGTAATACATTTACATTTAAGGATTGTAAACTACTCATGTGCATTCTAACTATTACTCAAGCTTTAGCAAAATACCAACTTGATTGTGGAATTGAGCTTATTTGAGTAGAGAAAGTAGCAATATGTCTGCCATTTTCACACTGCTGTTCATGCCTTTTTATATAGAGCTCCAGCTGCCTCAATGGGAAAATAAGGGCTGTAATTCATTTTAAGGGGAAAAAAAATCAGACATACTTCTAGTTATTAGGAAGTGTGTTTTGTAACATTTGGATCCTCTTCTGCTGCACCTCTTCCTTTCTCTTTGCAGAAATCTCATAAGCATGTCCTGATTTTTAAAATTTATTTAAATTCCTGCCAAATAGCCCAGAGCCTATTGGAGCCTTGAAGATACCTATGGCACATCCTTTAAGTGATAAGCTAAATTTTTAATTTTTTCTGACTTGAAAGCTTTTTCTATTAAATTAGCCTGAATAAAATTTTGCTCATTTGTTTACTTCTTTTAAGTGAAACTTTTTGTACAATGGTCATGGAAGCTGGCACATGGAAAAAAATCATATAACTTCAGCTGAAAAGATAAAACATCATGATATTTTAAAGCAAATAGTCACAACTATCTCTGCCACCATGTCACTCCTTCCCTCCCAAAAAAGAACGAAAAAATTCCCCCAAACCAACAAAAAACCACCACAGCCTCTCAGAGAGAAAACAAGGAATGGCTTAAGTAAGATTTTTAAAAATATATATATTTTTGGGAACAAGCTGCAATTTATATAGTGCTCTTTATCAGTAGATCTCAACCTTTCTTGGAAATATCTATTTTACAACAAAGGAACTAAGGCATAATAATGACCTTATTGCCTAGGGTCAAAAATCCTGTTCAGCAGGACACTGGAACTTAAATCCTTTTTGCAGACAAATCATTGACTAAGACCCACAGAATCCAGGATTAACCTGTGTGATCTTTTTGTTTGTGAGGCAGAAAGTGTCAGTGGCTGGAATCAAATATCAGTTTCAGCTTTTCTAACAGTTGTTTAAGAAAGAGAAAATTTTTTAAAAATATGTATTGAAGTCTGATTGGTAACTGCATTCTGTACTTCAAAAAAGTTTGTTTGACAAATTGGACTATTAGCTGTGAAATACTGCTCTTGAGGGACCTCACACACAAGAAATGGTATAAGTTAATTAAAGATATTCTTGTACCTTTACAGCATACAATATTCAGGTCTTAAGTCTTTACCTAGTCTTAATCTTGGATTGTCTTGGGTTGTTTGGAGGGAGGGGGGTTTACATTCTCCATTCCAAGGAAACTCCAGCTTTCCCTAGTGGATACCTGTCTTCAAAACCAAGACATAGATTTACAAGTCTCCAGATTCTTAAAGATTATTTCAGATGAAAAATATTCTGTAGTAGGGGGGTTTTATTACTTTTTGCTGAATTTAAGCTTCTCTGTATGAGGAATAAGATGGTGAAGCTGGTTTCTAATCCAAACTCCAAATGGTATAGGCAGCAATGTTTTTTAAGCACATGCAATGGGAGGTTCCATGTTGGTGATGACTTCATGATAGTAATGGCATAGTCCAAGATAGTTGCTTACATGTGCATCCAATACTTTGTTGTGAAATTCCTTACAAGCATTGGAGGAATTTTTAGTTCAAAACAAATTCTTATTCTATTTCTGAAAGAAAAGTAGATAATTAAGATAGAACTGATTTTTGGACTCAGAAAACGGGATGTTATGTCTCTATTTGATTAGGTTTTTATCACAGACCTATTTAAACTGTGTGGTGAGGATAGAGAAATATTAAACCTCTTTATTTTAATTTTTTTTTTCGTGTTCTGCAACTTTATACCCCTTCTCAAGACCTTCATTTTACCACTTTTTCTTGTTCTAGTTATCAGAAGCTCAGATTTAGCAAAAAGGGAACAATCAATAAATTAATAGGGAAATAAATATGACACATATTATATTGTTGCATAATGAAATCAGACCCTTGAATAAGCATTGTGAAAGAAAAATGTATAGATTCAGTTTATGATTTCAATGGATAGTTTTGTACATTATAGCTTGAGGACAAAGGAGTTCAAATAATAATTGAGGAAATTTGACAAGGTCATACAGAATGTAGGAACCTACAAACCCATCTGTTACCAGTGAAATGCCTGACTATTCATTTTCCAGGCAAACTGATGGAATTAAGATGTAGATTAAAGTCATTTTAGCTCAATTGCTTTCAATGGAATTGCGCTGATCATCACCACAGGGAACTTCACATGACCGAGGCCTGAGTATTCTCATTCTCTGCTCTTGTTCCTCTTCAAGTCAGTGGATCTTTAACCTATGAAGTCCTTTGTTGCAAGATAAATATGTGATATTAATCAATGAGATTTGCATCAGAGAGGTGTATTACATGATTTGTTTATGCAAATAGCACAAGAAGTGAACACTCCAAGGGCAAACAGTAAGTGATGTTTGATTGGAGCTATCTAGACCGACATGTAAAGCTGTTTAATAAAATAATGCCATGTGACTTTTAGCACTAGATTTGTCAAAAAGGTTAATGTGTCATTTAAGCAGAAAGAAGGAACAAATAGCATTTCTATTTACTGTTTATGGGTGGAAATAATATTTCTGTTATACTTTAAAACAAAATTGCAAATAATTGTCCATGATCTTTTGAAAATGGTCAGATACCTAATAAATGTGTTCAGAGAATCATTCTATAACAGTAAGCTACTATTACTAAAGGGCAGTGAAAATAAATACAGCTTCACATGAAGAATTAATTACTTCAGTGATTTCATACTGAAATGCTGATATGAGCAAAGTGAAAATTTTATATTCACTGACTAATAAATATAATCCTGAGGGAAAGGCCTGATTTTCTTGAAATGTGCCAGATATATTTTCAGACTGCTTTTCTTGGAATATGCCAGATAACTTTCCCTGTCTTAGCAGGGAAAGCGTGGAAGGTTTACCTCTTCAGTTTCCTTCTCATTTCCTCTGAGGTCCTGTCTTCTGCTAGATCACTGAACAGACATTTCCTTTGTCATTTTTACGTGTATCTTTTTATCCAGTCAGATGAAGTTAGACAGCCAGAATGATTTAAATCTTATTTAAGTGTTATCATCAATACTAACTTACATAATGCACTAGGCTTTTTCTTAAGACTTTGATGGTCATATTAACTTCTTTCTTGCCCAATGCATTAATTATCTAGTCCAGGAGCTGAAACACTGTCTTCTAGTTTAGGTGACCAGCCACACAGAGGTGTAATTACAAGTAAATTTATCCTGGTTTTTGTCATGGCATACAGTGATACATACAGTTTTTTCTTTCCAGAAACTCAGAAAATTACCCATTCCCTGCTCCTCACTGATTCCATCTTGCACAGCTTTTTCACCCATTCAGCTAGCAAAGGTCATGCATCCCTTTGCATCCCTAACTCAGACACAATGATCAATAAGGTCAGTAACTGTGTAAATAAGATAATTCTATAAATTTGTTTCATTTTCACACGCAAAGGGAATAGCTGCTATACAAAAGCTTCTTCCTTAGACTTGCCAAGTATTTTCATTCCCAAGAAAAAACAGCTATCCATTCCTCTAAGTTCCTCACAATTATTAGAATTCTGTTAATTGCTGTTTGTCAGACTCTTCTACTGTGGAATAGCAGTGATGGAGAAAATAGTAACTTGTGCCTCTTCTCTTAGAAATTACTTGACCAAAATAAGCTCTGAAGAAATAGCAGTGTTGACAAAATCATTATTAACACAGCAATGTTTATTTCCTGAGTTTCAACAATTCAGTCTTACTTTTCTACATTGCTTGATGATGCAAATCAATTGTAGTTTAAATCAAGTCAGATAGTCACAGCCATTTTGCCTCAAGGAGCTCTAAAATAGACAGAGCATTCTGTGAAAACTTATCCATTGTTCATAATGAAGAAACAGAGCTATTTAGAAACATTTGCCATCTTGAAATAGATCTATATTTTGTCAAATTACTTGTCCTGTAGTCAACACCAGACTTCTTACAAATATGACAACTAGGAAGTGTCCTTGCACAGGTAGGAACTCATCCTGATGAGAAGCTTTGATAGAATTGTTCCCAAATATCTATATCAGGTTTCACTGATGGAGAATTATCAGCGCCATAATACAGGCAGCATAGGACAGCAGCACTGTAGGTGCTCTGAACTGGAACAGCTAAAGTAGGGACTGATGCCTTCTTTCCTGGAAGATGCTGCCCCGAAGCAAAATTGAATGTAGTGCTATGTGCTGCCATCAGTTACTGAAGAAATATCCTTCATATCCCCAAACTTGTACTGCAGGGGAACACTCTCAGATGGCTTAAATGTCTGATTTGTCTACCTCGGGATTTGCAGTGCACTGCTGCAAGGCAATGAGACTGGTGTTCTTTAGATCCCAGTGAAAAGATCACTTGGATTCAGTAAGATGCTGCCTAAAATACCATTCATTGGAGCTAACACTGTAGGGAAAAAGAGAATAATATAGATAATTTTACATGCCTTCAGATGTAGGGAACAGTTGTATATCATTAGAAAGACCTCTAGTGAGGGAACAGCACATAATGCAGATCCCATCTGTTTGATGGCATTTTGGTCTTTAGAGCTCTTATAGGATATTCTTAGAAAAGAACAATCCTATTAATCATTTCTGGTGTCAAACAAAAGGATGTTCATATGAGAACAGGCTGCTTCACTCTGAGATAAATACAAGCACACACAGGTGGTGTTATTGCTGATGCAAATGGCAGCTGCCTACAGGCTCCTTCATTACCAATACCAGCTACGTTTACCCTGCAGCCAAGGGATGTGCACAGCTCAACACAGTGCTGAAGGAAAGCATCAGAACACAACTTTGCACAGCAAAGGCCTGTGCCTTCTCAAGCAAACTCTTATGTGGAGCACTAATTCTTTGGTGGATGTTGGTCTTCCTGATAGAATCACTACTGGATTACCTAAAACATTTCTACCATTATCTGCTATGCTTGCCATTCATGACATTAATGTTTCAAACGCTCAGATGGCAGATAATACTCTGTGTCTGCACCTCAATCTCCTCAAACAATTTTTCAGCACATTCGAGCTGTATTTCACTATGAAGATAACATCCTCCAACAATGAAAGTGCATTGCAATGAACTGAGCTGAAAATTGAACCATGGGCAGACTTTACCCATCCTTTCTGCCTGCTGCTGTAAAATTCCTACAGGCACATAACAGTCCTGTCTGTCATACACACATGACTAAAACATGCTTCTTCTCTTATGTCCATTAATCTTAACTCTAATAACTGCCCAGCACTCTGCAACTCAAAGCCTTGTAACTGCCCCATATTCACTGTGGTTGCCAGGTAAGTGTTTTCATTTGGACACAATTATTTGGCAGCAATCTAATTTTATTAAGTATTGTGATAAAATTTGCTTTCTTATTGTATCAGACCGTCTGTATTTCTTGTCATCATGATATGTTGTTGGGATGAAAGCACTTTTAAATCTAATTCCTCTATAACACTTACAGCTGAACATATTGTTACTTCAAGTTCATTATGTCTTAGTTCTTCCTTTCTCATCTTTAGAATAGTTTAGTATTCTCCTTGTTCTAATAAACTTCTAGTTTATTTCTATGAAAAGAGGTGCCAATACAGTATATTGTAATACATTTCATCTTGGATGTCTGTACATGACACTACAAGATTTGTTGCATAATTCTCTAGTCTTATTGCTTATGCAACCTTGCATCTTTGCTCTTTACAACCCACTTATGAACTGAATGAGTTTCCATTGAGGTCCCTGAAGACATTAAATTTGAAAAAAACCTCAACCTGAAGTTCATATAGGATCTCAAACTTGACAGTTTCTGTACAGTAAAGACCTGAAGCAGCAATTTTAAATTGTTTAATTTGCATTTCATGGCATCTTATTAGTAATAAACACATTTCAGATATATATAGCTAATATATGTTAAGGAGTTTTTTCACTTATATGTTTTGTGAAGCTTAGTATATTGTGAATTTATTTTTTCATCGTTTGTGTTATAATTTCATTGATTATTCCTGTCATTCTTCACATTCTCACATACGCAACTCTTGATGGTCTGAATACTTAATAAAATTAGAGGATCATAGTATGGTTTGGATTGAGAGTGACCTTTTAAAATAATTTATTCTAAGAGAGTGCCATGGACGGGGCACCTTCCACTAGACCAGGCTGCTGAAAGCTCCAGCTACACTGACTTTCAACATTTCCAGGAATGGGATACCCACAACTTGTTTGGGCAATCTCTTCCAGTGCCTCACTACTCTCTTTAATCAACGGGGCTGCAAAGGCAGATTGCCTGGTCATAGTTAATTTTTCATTTACCAATAATTTCCAAGTACTTCTTTCAATCCATTCATCCCCAGCCTGTACTATACTTGTACAAACTGTAGAGAACTGTAAAGAATTTTCTGTTTTCTCCTGCTTTATTTGGAACAGTTGCAAACCTCTTGTTGATGTAAAGCTCAATACTTTGCCTACTAAGTTTGATGAAAGTGCCAGTGTAAGTTCAAAAAAGAATTCAATTTTTGTTTCAGTAAACAACCATTTGAAAAATTACTTCATGTGTTTGAGAAGACATTCATTCTGATAAGAATATGTCTTAGAGTTTCAAATATAAAATAAACATACTTCCAAAACCAGAAAGAATAATGGATTTATAGTGGCTTAAGTGGACAGATTATTCCCTCTTTAATAGATGTGCCCACAAAGTAACTCTAGCAAAATTGCAATAGCAGCTGACCCCAAACCTTAGAGATCCTACTGAACTGCAGATTATGTCTTATTTCTGGCATAAGTTGCAGTTAAAGCAGAGTGAGTTAGAAGGTATTCATATGACCATGACAGTAATTGAGCATTCTGGGGAAGCAGAATCAACTTGTTTTGATATTATTTCTTTCAGAATGAGAATGAAAAGAATAACCTTGCATGTCCCTACATGAAACTGAGCTTTCCAGAAGGACAGGATTTGAATCTTATTGTCTCAGGAAAATGAATACTGTAGTTAACACTTAGAGTCCTTTAGCTGACTACCAAAATGATTAAATCACTGTGAAGACAAAAGTTACTCACTAAAATTGTTTCCACATTTTCAAATCCTGTTTTTCCCCGTGCAGCTCATGTAATATACTCTGTATGTTTCCTTTTCACAAGTATTTAAGAACTCGTACTCTGATTATATAAATGAAAACTATTTATAATTAATTTGTCTCAGCTTTTAGATTTGCTTCTACTAAAATGTCTTCAACTTAGACAAAAAATCTAAATTATCAAAAATACTTCAATTGCATAATTTAATATTATTTTTTGATTTCAGTATCACTGAAGATTATGGTACAGAGTCCTAGTTTTCTTAAGTAATTATGGTGGCTACCTCTCCATGTTTTAATTGCTAAATGAAGAAACTCCACTCATTAAATACAAAAAGGAAGGAAGGAAGGAAGGGAGGAAGGAAGGAAGGTCAGGTCTTAGCTTTTCTTAGCTTTTCTCCAGAATAGGGTGGGAATTTTTTAATAGAAGCAACTTATATTTACATTATATTGGGCAAAAGATTTTTCTCCATCCTTAGGAATAATAAAATGTATCAGATGTTATCTTCACGGGGACTGTAACTCAAATCACAGACATTCTAATTTTATTAGCAACAATTTGCCTAACCACAATAATCCTGACTGATTTGGGTTTACCTTTCTAACTAATGAACCTCTTTATGTTTTTGCCAAAACTGTGACAGAAACCTATAACAATTGTTTTTAATTATGCATGGAATGAACAAGAATTGTCCTTATTTCTTTTCCACTGTAAGGAAGCATTCGCTTTTGTAAGAGCATTTTAAATAACCATATTGATAAAGGGCCTAAGACACCCTTTAAAATTAGCAGCCAACCCACCTGAATAAGTTTTCTGTCTTCAAGATAATAACCACTGTCACCTTCATGATGAGATTTGTGAGGACATAGATGTCTTCTCTTTCTAACTAAATGGAAGTAGAGCCTTATGACCAAATAAAGCATTCTCCTGAAAGGATTATCTGAGGTAAATTAAAAATTGTTTCAAAACATCTGATACTTCTATTAAGTTAGCAATTTACTACCTACTTATTTAGTTCCTACTAATGGGAACTCTCTTGCTATGCTCTCCATTTTTTGGTAGGCTTTCTCCAAAAGTCTTTTTCCAACTTTTACATTTTTTAAAATGATACTGTTTAACTGCAATTTGTACTTTTTTTAGATTTTTTTTTCTTTGGCTTTAAAGCAGATTAATTTTATTATTTCCCTATATAGCCTTTATTTATGGGGTTTTTTTTACTTTGGTTTTGTTCTGATAGTATTCTTCCTTGATTTTAAGTATTGGAGCAATAATAGTACTACTTCTTGCTTTTCAAATGATTGTTAGTTGCAACAACTTAAACAACCTAACATAGCCTGGGCTGATTTTAAAAGTATTTTTGAAATCCTTCTTTCCTAAAATTCTTAAAATATCTAACCAAAGAAAACAAGCAATTTTTAAAAAATCCTAATACTGGCCTTATATGATCTCACTGCTGTTAATTCCTATTAGACTTGGCAAATAGCTACCTTCTTCACTTACTCCTTGTTATTATGATTTTAAAATGGTGGGGGTCTTTCTTTTTATGAATGTATAGATGTACAGAAAGTACATATTTAGCAATTTTAATTGCTACCTTTTCCATAACCTTTAACCAATTGATTCTAATCATTATTGTTATTATCTTTCTTCCAGGTCTTAATTTTTTTTTTTTTTCAGATGAGTAGTTGAACTGGAAAATCAATTATTAATAGAGCCTGAGTCCAGATAGATTAGATGTACTTCATTTCCCTTGTCTAAAAAATCACTTATCAAAGAGGATATCAAATTAATCAGGCATGAACTACCTTTGTTAAATGTGTGTTGTATTTCATCCCATTTTCCAAGTTCTTCCATTTATTTGATTATATTTTCCTTCAAAGGTCTGTCCAGAGCTCTCAATACTGGTGATTCATATGACATTGAGTTTACACTTATTTAGATTGCAATTTTCTTTCCTTTTAAAAGCAGACACTGTATTTTCCCATCTGTTATATGTTAACACCTTCACTGGCTTCCTTATGATGAGTTGGCAATTTCACATATGGCATGTTCCAGCATAATATGATAGAAAATACTAGTTCCTTTGACTGAGATATTTTATAAGTTTTTTTACCACCTACATTTTTTTTTAATCATTATTATTTTAACACAAGCTTTTATTCTGATGTTTCAATTATCTTCTTCCTTAGTAACCACACTGTTTTTCTCTCATCTTTAATATCTTCTCCATGGTTAAAAACAAGCAGAATATTCACTTTTTTTTTTTTTATGTTGTCCATAAATTAATTTTAATCTCAGTCCTTTCTTGCTCCATTACTATAGTGGTTGTCACGAAACAGAATTTACTGGTCTGTAAGGAAGACCTTATGTAATCTAATAATTATGGCCAAAAAAATAGGACTAGGCTAATAAAATGTTTTGGTAGAGTAAATATAATAGATATGATCAATACAAAAAAAAAATCCAAAACGTATCATGGCAAAAGGACAAATGAGCATGAATTCATTTTTCAGAAAAATTATGGTAAATTTATTAACTTTCAAAGTGCCATTCTGAAGCAATTTACTGTTAGAAATGTGAGAACAAGGATCAAATTAGAGTTAAGTATCTAATCAAATGTAGGCTAATACCAATATTGATGTATGAGCAAATCAGCCCACACCACTTCTGCTGAAGGAGATACACATCCTAATATGAAATGTAACTCATCCCAAAGTAGGTCAACTAGGATGTTGTAAAAGTATTTATTTCCTTTCATCAGCTGTAATGGATGCAGATAGTAACTAGCACCTCCCTATCTTAAGCAAATTGAAGTCTACTCCAGGTGACTATATTTGGATCTTTATTTGCAAATCTCCTATGCATTTTTCATTTATTCATGATATATATATAGTATTTACTGGGAATTCCACTGCAAGCTATTCTGTTAATATGCTTATTTTTCTAATAGTGTTATTTGATATTATTCTAAATAGGTAAAAGGGAAGGTCATTGGCACATATGAAAACTGAGGGGTTTTGATTTCTCCATGTTTGCTTTAGTAAAAGAAATGCAAAATGCAAGTTTTCCTGAATCTTTTTTTACATTTTTTCATTCCATGTTTAACCTCATGATTTGCATTTAATGTTATCACTGATGGAGATATGTGAATATTTATACTAAAACTGTAACTTTGCAGATTGTTATTTTTTAAAAAAAATATTTTCAGAACTGTGGATCAAATATAGGGAGCTGAAGTAGGGGAATAATAGGAACAGATTCAGGGTTATCACTAACTCAATTAAACTTCAGTGAAAATTTTGTTTAGTTCATTCCCCATAGTCTTTGCTTATTACATCCAGAAAAGAAGTTGAATCTGTGGTTATCTTGGTACTTGATACAGTGAACAACAAAGTCACAGAAAAAATCCTGTTTTAACATCCAGTTTTTCCCAATTCTGTGAATAACTGACCCAGCTACTCTCTTAGTGTTACTTTCCCAGATGAACTGTATTTATTTTACATGAATCCTTTTAGCCAAGTTTTGATTGGATACTTACATTGCTGTCCAGAGTGAGGGCTAATTACTGGGTATACATTGCCACACACTGAGGCAAGATATTTCTACTTTTTATTCTAGTTTGAGCAAAGTAGGGACCTTGCTGGTAACCCATAAAAGTCTGGTTCACCCTTCATCAAAACTCTACATTATTTATATATTTTAATAAACAAATGCATCGGCATTCATTGGTTACAAATTACATAATTTTTTTTTTTTTTTTTTTTTTTTTTTTAGTTACTACTCAAGCTCCTATTTACTAATTGTATCACTTGCTTCTCATGCTAATTAAGTTGCATGTGCAGCTCTTCCCTTCTGGAATCTATTTTGAGTAGGTGATCAGTAAGTAAGTGGTCACAATCCTCCACTGTCAAAATTGTCTTTCCCCCAGTTACGCCTTGGTTCTACTAACTTCACTCCTGATAACTATAATCCAGACAGCCTACTCATCTTTGGACTGTCTTCCCTTTTCCTTAAAATAAAACTTTAGCCAACCATTTGATGTTCACAATGCAATTGTTTAATCATTACCATCCAGCTATAGTTACTGATTAACAATTAAAAAACCTGAAAAGTTTGATTCAAATCTTTGGGGGGTAAAATTCTGAGTGTCCAAATATCAACATGATAGCTTCTGTTGTTCTGTATCAACAAACTTTATTAAAAGTATATGTGCAGGAAAATAAGTGCTGCCCATGCACCATCTGTCTTTAAACCAGAAGAGGGACTAAAACTATTATTAAAAATGCTCAATTTCAGCAGCTATTTTGTACATTCTTCAAATTATGTCACTATCTCGAAATATAGAATTTATTGATAGATTTGGCCATGTGTCTGTGATTTTACTTTAAGAGAATTTCCTACACTTTAAAACTGAAGGCAAAATTTACATCAACCGTTTCTGTTTCTTGGTACCCATTATTAACAAAAATACTTATTGACTCCTTTTGGTAGTGCACAGGAGTTCTGAACTGCAAGAGAATTGCCATTCAACATGCTGAAAGTGATAGATAGAAAGGATTTAGGTATTTTCCACACAACACCCGTTGTTGTTTTTCCACTAATTTTCAAAGTCCTTTTATTCACTAATATCTTTGGCAGGGTTAAAAGCTGAAATTAAAGAATTGTAAACTGTTTCAGATAACACATGGTCTTGTTTATTCTTGCAATTTAATTTTGGGGTTTGTTTTAATAAAATAAATTTTTTATTTATTTTTAAGCTTTGATATTTAAATTTAATAGAGTGAAGCAACCTATCTCCTTTGAAAGTATTGTTTACATATTATGCTAAATTTAGTAGAAAAATATATGTTGTTTCTAACATAACTTACTGCGTGGTTTTTTTTTGTAAGGTTTGCACAGGTGTTTTAACACCTGTCTTGGGTTATGGAAGCAAAAAATTGGATTCTATTTTCATCTGCTGAAAGCAGCTGGGGAGATGTTTTTTCTGTATCTCTTGCTACTCTCGGG
>VYXD01013463.1:148225-203323 GCA_013397195.1 Hylia prasina | reverse complement strand
TTTTAACATTCCTAGTAAAAGAACTGTTATTCCTAAATCTTTGCCTGAAAGCCCTTAATTGCAAAATTATAGAAATTTGGAGGAAAGGGGTTTACATTCTCCATTCTAAGGAAACTCCAGCTTTCCCTAGCGGATTCCTGTCTTCTAAACCAAGACAACACCTTACTATGTGGTTTATGACATGAAATTCATAAAATGATAGATTTTCAAAAAAAAGTACTATCAAATTAATAATCTACATTTAAAAAAAAGTTCTTTATCATTATATTGAAGACAACTACTGAAATAATAAGGAATTTTTTTATCTAGCAGTTAGTGAATATTTTGCCTTTGTGAAAAAAAAAACATTAGCTTAAAATTATCTAATTTTACAAAAACTTTTATCTATCTGTTAAACCAGAGCCCTAGAGCAGTAAATCAGTTTCTAAGTCTGGATTTAGCAATGGCCCATGTTAAAGGATGTATTATGAGGATAAGGTTTAAAAGTGTATCAATTTGACTAAAATCACTTTTAAAAGTTGAGTCTTAACAGTGGAAGTTAAAAATTTCTGTAAAAGAAGGAAAAGAAAAATCACCACAACACTGGCCAAAACTCCCTACGAACACTATCCTGAGTATGAAGGTAGGTAGGCATCTTTCTTTTCATTAGAGCTCTTTTTCATGAGGGCTGCCAAGAAAACTTCCAAAATCTGGATTTCACTGCCCAGGGAGGCTCTCTGTTGATGCTGGTCATTTAGAAGATTTATAGAACAGATAAAAACCTTAGAGGCTAGATAATTCTTAACCTGCAAGTACTTTGATAGGGCTCTAGTTATTACCTGAAGAAATACAAAACAAATTCATTCCCATGTTCATTCTTTATCCACTACAAATAATAACTTACAATAATGGTCCAGACTTGTGCAACTCACATACTTTCTGTCATGGTGATAAATTAATGGAGATCATTTGAAATTATCATTGCTTATGTGCATTCAGTTCGCTTAAAAAACTTTGGCCGCCAGTTGTACGGTTCTAAAGTCCACTTTTGAAAAATAGGATGGGACAAAAAGTCAATTTAGTAGGAAATCTACACTTAGTCGTGTCCCTTGTCTGCTTAATTTTAGCTTAAGAAATAATAAATGCTGCTTTAATTTCTAGTAGAAATTAATTACAAAGTTAAAGGGTCATGCTCTTGCTGCTGCAGACAGGAAAACTGGTTAGAAGAAAGAAGGAGGAAACCCTACAGGAATTTATGGAAGTAACTACTGGAAGTCTAGTCTGGTGCATGCTGTAAAACATGGACTCCATTAATCCTGGGGAGGTCCAAAGAAAGGTGAAATAGGCCGAGAAGGCTTTATTCTACATGGACTGCCAGTACAAAGCACTAATTTGTTGTGATAGAGCATAAGCTTAAATGAATCAAAAAGTATGAGAAAAGACAGATAAGATGGGCAGAATAAAAGAGACATACAAGGGCAAAAGAAAAGGAAACTGTGTCCAGAAATCACAAAATTTGAGGGAAATATTTTGGAACATTTCCTTTGGACTTTATTTGTTTCAAAACAAAAATACGTGTTACGTCCATTCTCAAAAGTGGAACTACAAAGAACATGGAAAAAGAAAAAAAAAAGGTATATGCAAAGATATAAAATTGGAGATGATGAACTAAAGGAGTGAAGTCCAAGTATAAGCATTTCATATAACTGGATGAATCCAAACTAGTGCAGTAAAAAATTGAAAACTGGCTCAAGTTAGATGAACTCTAAACAACATATTTACTGACACTAGAAATGTGACTGCTACAGTGGGAGAAATTCTGCTTCAATCTTGTAGATTTTAATAGTGAGTACATGGTTAGGAATATTATGCAGTGAGAGCCAGAAGGAAAAAAAAAAAAAAAAAGAAGAGGAGAAAATAAGTCACCTCTATGGGATTTTGAAATATTACAAGAATTTCTGCAGCAGGTGTGACTCCTGCACTAAGTGAACTGTATAGTTTATAATCTCCTATGAACCATTCTCCTGCAGAAGAGAAGAGAAATGAATTGTGGCAAACGGGAAGAAATCACAAATAACTGTTAGAAGGCCAACCATGAGGCTAAATGCCTTTGTGAAGAGGTCAATGTTTGATATGTCTCTTGCTGCTGGGCAAAGTACTGTACTCTGTAAAAATACTTTGATCTGGTGGGATTTAGCTTATTTGCTTCTATCCTTCAGCTCTCAACAAGCATTAAAGCATATAATTAAGAAAGAGCTTGCTTCCTTCAATCCAGGATAAAGGAAGAAACTCTTTGAAAACAGAATCCAATTATGTTGGGGGGGACATGAAGGTTTGAGTTGCTGAAAGCTGTCAAACATTTATTTTGAAGAAAGAAGGTATTCTCAGGAGTTAAATCACTTCACAGAGATCAACACTTGCACTGGAAAAGCCCTGATAACACATCTTCATGGGCTTGCCTTTCCTTTCCCTTACTTTTGGTCATCACATGGTGGAAAGATTCATGTTAAACTCACCAAATGCTTTCAGGTCTAGGTCTCATCTAAATCCTTTAGAAGCATTCCAAACCATTCTTTTGTCTTAATTAAACTCAGGTTTAAATGTTTTGGTCCAAGATTTAAGGTTTTCACCTTTAAGCTTTTTTCTGAATAGATGTTAGCCAGAAAAACAGTATATTTGTGAAATAATGTGATGAGAAGGAAAGTTCTAGGCATTATGTATGCTTATGTCCTGTAGGGGCTAAAGAAGAACTGAATTCAAGAAGTGATTTAATAGTCTGAAGTGCTTGAAAGAACCACCCCATCACTATAAAAGACTAAGCTTTAAGTAGCAAAGTAATTCATGCATGTTTTTCAGGCTAGATCCCAAAAAGACCATGAAAGTCCCTGCTGAAATTGCCTTTAAGATGTTAATAAAATTCTGCAAAGATCTGGGTGGGGTTTTTTTGTGAATATCTGAGCCTCTGAACTGCTTAAGCCTCCACTGCCAGACTTTGCCATGTGCCTAAACACTTGTTAATGGGTACAGAGGCACAACAGCCGCTGATGCTGTTGAGCAAGTGAGGCAGCTCTGTACAGCCTTGCCTCTTTCCAGCAGTTATATTGCAATAGCTATCACTCTTGGGACTGTAAGTTAATAACAAATGTTAAAATTACATGGAAGAATCCTACAATGCTACATTAAGATAATTGGCCACAAGAAGCCAAACATGGAAGGGATGAATGCAGCAACCAGAAAGAGAAAGGGATGCAGGCAGATCCTATAACCATGAACTCTTATATTCATATCATTATTGCTATTTTATTTTCTAAGAGTTACTATAAAACTGTGTAGAAGGCAAAATCTCTTCATTTCTAACACGCATTGTATAATCCATTATATGAATTGCAGACTATAATGACTCTCTTGCCATGATTTTTATTTGGACTGCTTGCATTATTTCAGCTGACTTCTGGATAGATATTAGCCTAAATTCAGCAGTGATTTCTAGTTCACACACATTTGTCAAATTTGCAGGAACTCAATTAGATGTGACTCAGCAAAAATATACACCACTATGGGTAACAAAAATAGAATCTTCATTGCCATTTATTGAGGCCATTTAAAAAAATAATAGGGATTAAAATGGAAAAGAATGAGTTTCAAAAGGTGTCATAATCGAAGTTAAAGTAAAATTTGTACGTTTTAATAAGTTAAATAATAAAAAGAATGATAAATATCATCTATTACAGCCCTGACTTAGTAATTTTTTTCTCACATTAGCAGCACATTTGATTATCTCATAGCCACTATCTTTCAAGCAGAAATATATAGACATATGTGTCTAGTCCAGAAAATGAGGACTCTGTACACGTATTCAGAGCCTGGAAGACTCCAGGCTTATGTCTAAGTCCTCTAATTTAATTATTTCTTCAATTCAGCTGATGTTTCCAAAGACATGCCTCCAGACCAAATATTAAAACAAGTCCTGACAGGAAGCATAGAATAATTAAATACTCATCCATTATTTTATTACATTCCATTCATATTACAAGGTTGCCTTAAATATACATGATTGAATGAGGATTTTTGGTAAAGATCTGGGTATTAATCTCTTCCTGTTTTCAAACTGTTCAGCATTTGCAGTGAACAACTTTGTTGAATTCCTTATATTCAACATATGTTATTCTCATTTAGTCCTCTTCCTTCTGTGCTGGTCTTGGGATTTCTAAATTCAATGTTTAGGACTTCATTGCCTAAACATAAAGACTTGAGTTATCCTATGTAGTTTCCAGAATGTCTCTGCTCATCCAGTGCAGTATCAGTCAGTTGCTTTGTGGACTTCTCAGATGTCTTCAGCCTCTCAAATTTGTTTTATTGTTACTTAGAGAACATAAGATTACTGACTGATTAACCCATAGCTATCAATTAAATTAAGGTGACTGTTGTAGTTTAACCCCAGTAGGCAGCTCAGCCTACTGATTTTTTTGCAATTTGATCTTTTTAGTTTAACAAATTGGTATAAGAATTAATAATAAATTTAATTTTGATTCATTTTTCATTGCAGTGAATTGTATAATATTGCAACGAATTAGGATACTCATATTGGGATGAATATGATTTTTTCTTATGTCATATAAAATGGTAATATTTCTCAGGTATTTTCAAACTGGAATTCACATCTGCTTGCGCTGAAGTGTGTTTGTATCTATACGCAATATGAGAAAGGAAATATCCAGTTTTCCTTTGGCTATCTTCAGTATTTGAACCAGCAGTGAAGGTTTTTTATTCCCTACAGTGGTAGATTGTCTGATCTGGAAATTTTTTGAGCCAATAGCTATAAAACACAGAGAAGGTTTACATCATAACTAGAAATTATAAATACAGGATTGGACTGCTAGTCCTCATTGCTTAGTTAAGTTATATCAGAGTCTTTTTAAGCAGCAAAATTTTCTTAACTCATACTTCAAAAAAAATTGACATTGAGAAAGGGGAATGACTACATAAGTGGTCCAGATAAGTGCTCCTCAATATTTTTATATTTATATACTTCTATATTTTTAAGGGAAAAGACCTTATTCTATTAAAGACAACGCTTCGGTAACATTGGCATCCATGAGTATAGGACTGGGCTCAAAAATGACTAAAGGCAAACAATATCTCAGTTATGTCACAAAGGTAATTTTATTGAGTTTGCATAGCAAGGTTCGGTATTGGGATTGGCTGCAGGGGTGGCTTCTGTGAGAAACAGCTAGAAGCTATTCTTATGTTTGATGGGACCAGTGCACCCATTTCCAAGATGGATCTGCCACTGGGCAAGGCTGACCCCACCAGAGACCTCCATTGTGAAGCAGATATACACCATGGAGGGTCTCACACTTGGGCAGGTGGATCTCCACAGGAGGCTGCTGCCCTCTGGGATGCCTGGGCTGGAGCAGGCTCCTGACAGGAGCTGTGGGCCCATGGAGAGGAGACCCCATGCTAGGGCAGATTTTTCTGGCAGGACTTGTGACTCCTTCCTGAGAGTCTGCACCCTGTGGAAGGGACCCACACTGGAGCAGTTCATGAAGAACTGCAGCCAGTGGGAAGGCCTCATGCATGAGAAGTTCATGGAGAACTGTCTTACATGGGAGGGACCCTTTCTGGAATGTGAGGAGTCCTCTCTCTGAAAATGAAGGTACAGGGGAGACAACATGTAATGAACTGTCATTACAGCCCCCATACCCTGTCTTCCTGTGCTGCTGGCAGGGATGAGACAGGGAAGTCAGGAAGAAAGTCAAGCCCGGGAAGAAGGGAGTGGTGAGGAGAAGCTACTTTTAAGATTTGGATTTATTTCTCATTTCCTTACTCTGATTTGATTTGCAATAAATTAAACTAATTTCTTCAAGTCGTTTCTGTTTTGTCCAAGACATTAATTGGTGAGTGATCGCTTCCTGTTCTTATTTTGGTCCACAAGCCATTTGTTATGATTTCTCCCCCTTTTCCAGATAAGGAGGGGAACAACAGGGTGCTTTGGTGGGCACCTGGTGCTCAGCCAGGGCCAACCCCCCACAGTAACCAAAGTGAGTTCTGTGTGAATGTGTGCCTTAAAATCTGTATCTCTATTTTAAAATTTAAAAAGTCCACTGGAAATTCAACTTGGAAGAATAATAAAGAAGGCTGTACAATTCCTTTATCCAAGGTAACAGCAGGAGATGAATTTTGACTCCAACTGACAATGAAGAGCTGAAGATGGAAGCTACAACTGTTTCTAAACAGATTAAATAAAATTAGGAGTCATGTAAATTTCATTCTTAATATTTTTATTATTTTATTTTAAGACTTTACTGTTATGTTTATAAATAATACCATTTATTTACATTTTATTTTTAATATCATAGTGCATGTTAAATTTTTGAAAGTTAGGTATCATATGGAAACTAGTTTGCATCTGGCTAAGCATCTAGCTTTAATTAAATGCTTAGTTTTATAATTCTAAAGGTGAGATCAACCCCACCCTGAAACTACGCACAGAACAGAAAACAGGAACATGATCTGTAACACCACAGGTATCATGCTCACACAGGGACTACAGATCTTAGGCTGTGTTCCCAGAGTCACTCTTCTGATAATCTAAAGCTTAGTTTTCTAAAATCTCATTTTACAGCTGTGTATTCCTAATGAAAGGGGGCTGTAACTGGCTTCTTCTCCATAACTAAATAAACAACCAGAGAAGAGTTGAATAGAACAGCAGAGTCTGCACCAGGGCACAAGTTCTTTTCAAGCTTTAGAAAGCAATACACCACTATGCTGGCAGGATATTTCTGAAAACAGAAATGCAAGATTGTCTCCTGAGATACTGGACAATGAAGATGGCTTGATAAAGTGAGCAAGTTTACCACCAACTTTGTTGGTTTTGATTTTTTCTTCTTCCGAACACTAGTGATTAATGGTCAATTAATGATCAAATTGTATCCTGTGCTATATACAAATGTTTTGGAGTTCTTTATAGAGATTTATTAAATAAGTCTGTTGTCAGCTGGGGATTCTGGCCAAAATACATTAATAAAGGAAATGAGTAAGCTATACATAGATCAAAGAGTAATTAGAGATTTCTGTTACATGGAAAGATTTTATGGTGACAGTTCTCTCTTAAAGACATTTAAACAGCAGCAAACAAGGATTTTTTATGTCCTTTAGCATGAGAGCAGCTGAAGCCTATAAATAGTTTTATGGGAGCTAGTTCAGGGTTTCATTTTAGTGCTGTAATTTGAAGTGACTACCTTTTTTTTTACTCTCACTCTTCATTTAATCCTGTGTGAGCCAGACTGTCATCTTTATTTGTAATGAACAGTATTTTACTTTGAAAATAATTCCAGTGATATCACTAACACAATTTATTGCATATTCTGCAATAAAGCTTTGCTTGGATGGAACATGACCCTTAGACAAAGGAGCCTTGATGTAGTGAATATCTCCTTGATAATTTTTATATGAAGTTTATATATCTGTTACATACAGTATTTCTCTCTACAAAACATATGAGAGGACCAGTTTTGCATTTTTATCCTTGTTTGTGTAATTTAACTGAAACAGCAACAAAACCCTGGAGCTCCCCGCAACGCTGCCCACAGTAGAGGTCTTCATAAGCTTTTGTAGACAGTTTTCCTCATAATCTGGACAGTCACTCTGTAGCACAAACTAAAGAGATACTCTTTAGACTGCTATTATATCACCTATTCAAAAAAAAGACAACAATTTTTGAAGACATTTACAGTTAAAAATATCAGATTACATGGGAGAGCATGATGCCATTAAAAATTGCCAGTAGTAGTTAAAATATAAAGTTTTATATTTTATATATTTTATTCTATGATTTTTAATAATTTTATTTTTGTAGGTGACCAAGTAGTAGTCATTTAAAATCAGCGCAACCACTTAGGCACTGTCCATGGTCCTGTTGGAAAGGCTAGTTGGGCTTTCTTTTAATCATGCCATACATGTGAAAAAGAGCCAACCTGGGCTTGGGATTGATTTAAAAAATAACTTAGGAAATTAGAAATCTATGTTATTGTTTTCTTAAACAATATTTTGATGTCCAGTATTGTTATTATTTTATTTAAATACACTACAATAGCAGGGAAATTTTGCAAGTTTTGATATGATTAGCACAAAAATTGATTTCAGAAGGAGAAAATAATCTAAAATTAAAGGTAGGAATCTTTTTTATAAACCTACTTTATTAAATATAATTCCTTCATTAACAATATTTCTGCTTTTCCAAGTAACCCATGATAGATTTTCTATTTTTTTCTAGGATTCAAAAACTGGGTTACTATGACATCAGGGAAGTGTATCTTTACTAGTGATCAAAACACTTGAACCTGTTCTTCACTGGTACTTCGAGAGATCCAGGAAATTCACTTTATTTTATTTCAGTTGATGATGAATCTTTAAACAGAAAGAAAAAGGCAGTGAGAGGAGAAGAGAGAGGTACTAAAATATACTAATATAAATGCATCTACAGTTTAAAGAATCTAGAAGACAGATGTAGTTCTTATAATTCTCCTCTGTATTAATAAGAGTAGAAAATATCCAGTTAGTTATTTTAATTGGTTTTTCTGCATGGAGGGAACTGAGAGTTTGAATTTTTTATTCAATTCCTTATTAACTTAGGAGCAACAAATTTGGTGCATGGATGACTTGCAGAAAGAAAATTACACTACTAGAGGGTCTGTTGCAAAGCTCTATAGTGTAGCATAAGTCAGCACTTGCTCCCTCAGAATCTGGAACTCTGAGGCAGGTACAATCAAAAACACTATCCCTACAACCATTTTGCCTGATTTACCTCCTGATTTATGGGTTAAGTATTTTCAGTCTTAAGGAAAAGTTTTCGTACATATACAAAATGTACAAAATGTACATGTACAGTCTGTATGTATGATGTATAAGACAAATAGTTAAGTATGCTAGACTTATTCAACCTGTAAAAGAGACGTGTAAGTGTTCTGATGGTTCTGGTCTTTAAAATCAAAATTTCCTCAGATAACAGAAGTAAGGAACAATCATTCATTGTTTGATGACAGTGAATATCTAGTATGAATGGAAGAGGAACAAAATGATATAAAAAAGGTGTCTGATTTAAAATCAGACAAATAAAAAAGAAGGAAAGAAATGAATATTTTTAAGTTTACATGAGGAAAACAAATCATGGACAAATGAATAGAACAGAAAAAGACATTGCTGCTTGTAAGAGACCGAGGACGTTATCTCGCAAATTCAGTGAAACTCTGCATGCAGAGGCCTAAACAATTCTCAAGATCAAGTTTAGACTGTGGTCTCAGTAGGAAACATTCAATGAAACCAATTTAGATGAAAACAAGAGTTTTGCTACTTTAAAGCAAAGCCCACAAAATCTTTTTATTCAGGAGAAAATTATATCTTCAAAATATTACCAAGCATTTGCGCTAAACACTTCATGACAGTGATTCAATATAGAGGTGGAAACAAGGCTGGTAAATTGAAAATGTCTGAGGCAAATGTCACAAAATAGTCTTTATTCATGTGTTTATTTTTTCTTAATCCCAAAGACTAGTAACTGGAACCAACTATTGGAAATAATCTCTGAGACATACTAGTGCTTCAGCTGTGCCCAGGAAATGGTGGCGTTAGTTGGTCAAGGCCAAAACTGTGCCAAGAACTGCTCTAACTATTTAGAAATAGAGAGAATAGCCTTGCTCAGTACATGTTCCAGTGGCTAGGATTTTCTCTCTCTTCATAATTTATTACATGAGATGCAACCAGGGAGCAAAGGCATGTAGGAATATTGAAAGCCTAGGAAATATTGGATCTCTAGTGACCTGACACAAAAATTGTAGCCATAAAGAGTTCTTTGAACATGGGCTAACAGGCAGAATCTGCAGCATGTGCTACTGACTTTTAGAGATGACATTTGGAAGAGTCAAAACATCTGAAGTTTTGTGTGTGTTCTACTAAACAGCCGCATTAATGGAAAACACTATTAATAGGATCACTACTAATATTTTTATTAGTTTTAGGTTTTTATGAGCATCAGTTTTGAAAAGAAAGGAAAAAATTAAGATTTTTTTCAAGTCCATAAATTAGTTTAATGAGAAATTTAACTTGAATTTTTTATTTATTTTTAAAAAAATTTCTAAACAATCAAAATAATTAAAACAATTAAAACCAAATTAAACAATCAGGTCTTGAAATGGGAGTGTTACTCTGATTCTCCTATTCTGGTTAATTTCAGAATAGCCCAAATGTCTAACCTTTTTTGAAGATGTCACCACTGCTCAAGCTGGGCATACATCTCAGTAGTAATTTTCCTGATACTGAGGAGACATTTTACTTAGTAAAATTGCTGCAGAAAAGAGATCTGAACTTTCCACTGAATAAACATTTCGTTTCAGATGGTAAAATCTTAATTCACACCATGACATCTGTGTTATAGATATTGTCCAAGTCCTTCAGGAAGAGTAACCTGATGGAATTTCAGGGTTAATAAATTAGGTACCAGCATAGTGCAGCTGTTTATAAGTTCTAGAAAAGACTCTGCTTAGCTTGAAGCCAGGAAGGAAATATAGACTCCCATTAAATTTCTGGTAACAAGGAAAACATATATTGAATTAATCTGGAGTTATTTACATATTCCCACAGAAATTGAAAATAAATACTAAGAAGCAAAATTACCTTTCCTACATGTTAATGAGTATAAAGAAAAATCATGACTTTTTCTTGTATTGTGCTTCAAGGTGAGCAACGTGAGTCCTTAAGTTATCTCACTTTTAGTAGAAGGAATGTGTCTTATAAATGTCATAGCCCCCTTGTTACACGATTTAATTTCATGTTTGGGTAAGAAATTGTGATTTTTTTGCATTTTGAAATACTTTAGCTAAGAAGTATATGATCCATTAAAATAATGGGAAATACCTGCTCCTGATTTAGTGAATATTGTTTAGTGTGGGGAGGATGAAGAGTCTTCTTAATGATTACATTAGGAATAAAAAAAGATGTGTTCAGTCCAGCAAACATGGTAATAATTTGAAAATGAAGGCTGTCACTGAAATTGATTCCTTTCACTTTGACTCACTCAGCTGTGACATCACTAGTAAAAGAAGGGAAATTCCACTCCCACCAGTTTACTCTTTCATCTGCTATTAGTTGTCTTGGGGCTCTTTTCACAATTTCATTTAGATTTGGGGAACAAAAAACATGTCCTCCAGTGTTTCTCCAGCAGTTGCTGTTTATTCTTCCAACTGCAAGCCTCTAGATGACAGGTGAAAGGCAAAGTTCCTGTTTCATAAAAATTTCAAGGCATAAAATTGGAATGAAAAGTCAAAATAGCTTTCATTCATCCAAAAGAGAGAAAAATATGCAGCTCATCTGAGTGAATACAATCCTATTTTGTAGATTCAGAACCCTTCACAGGTGTTTTGGCTGCTTTAAATGATGCATACTGACTTAACAATCAAAATGAAAAATCATTTTGAAGACAAAAAATCATTTATATATATATATTGACATCAGACATATGCATATAAATTATTTTTATAGAATAATTTATTTAATAAATGAAATCCTCAAAAATGCCTCTTTTAGAAAACAAGTGTGAACTATACCTTAAAAAATCTTTTTTAATATTTGAAGAAAGATTTGCAAATTTAGTTGTAATATTACCTTCAATTTTTCTATTGAATTTTAATAATAATGAACTACATTCAGTATTCCTGTACTTTCTCATATTTTCTTCTCTCCCACTCTTTGACTATAGCTTCTGGAAGTCAGAAAATAAGGGGAGAGAGAAATTATAAGAGAAATTTGAAAAATGATCTTGCAATAAAACGGAAGAATAGCGATGCAAACAACAGATCTGTTTCTTTCTGTATGTCTTTCCCTTCAGTCTCCATCAGTCATTTATGCTTTTGAAGGAGTTAAAGTAACTATTCAGAGACCTTTAGCTAAAGAAACAGAAACAGAGAGCACTTCAAAACTTTTATTACAAAAGTTACAGCAGCTAGTTAATCTCACTCATCTACATTTGATCTGCATGTAGCAAAGTTGTATTTGATTGAAGAAAAATGGTAGAAGTGGAACAAAAGTGTAACTCCTGGAAGAAAGCAAAAGCAAATATTTTAAGGACTACCTTGACTGTAGAATTACCTTTTGTTCAACAGAAGCATTTTGGAGTTATTCATAACTACAACATTTCTATGACACCTTGCTTTTCCTGTGGTTTTCCATCTCAAATGGAAAAACTATGTATTTAATTCCAGTAATATACCCAGTAGGGAGGTGACCTGGCAATGTGGGATTTTAGACATCACAAGGCAGGTGCATGAAAGAGTCAAGTACTGGAAACTTAGCTGAATGGTGTTGAGAAGCAATTCTGATAAATTCAGAGAGGTATGCCAAAAGTAATAGGTATTAATAACAGGTAGCTACAGAAGTATAGTGCATCTATGGACATGCATACACATCTCATCATCAACCATCATTTTTGCAGAGGCAGCTATTAACGGCCCTAAAACTGAGCTATATCTTTGACTACCTTGCACTAATAAAACATTACCTAGGCTTGACTTGAAGGCTGTGAAGTCAAATTATGGTTTATAACAGGCCTCCCTAAACAAGATGGTATCAGAAGCCTTGAAACTGCAAGCATGGGATGATGTCAGATGTTCCAGAGCTATAAATTCTACTCAGAAATGGTCAATTATTATTTACTAAAGGAATACACCCTTGGGAACAGAATAGAACTACCTTTTCCAAATAACATAGAGAGCAATTAAAACTATCTAGCATGTGTAAAATGTAGATGTAACATGACATCCTGAGAAAAGCATGAAAATAATTGTGGGCAAAGGAAGCTGACTGTTTAAAATTGCAATGAATAACCTCAACAACACCTTATAACAAGGTGAAAAAACCCACACCGGGAAAATTAGTTTAAAAATAGGTTGGGATGTTTATGATTTGTCAAACAATCTACTGAAAATGTGATGCGTAACCTCAGAAAAAATGGTAGATATTACAATGCTTGTGTGTGTCAGCTTTTACTGTTACTTGGGATATTCTGTAACTGAATATTTTGGACTGTAAGTGCCAGGATAATTCTTTGATTAGCTCACTAAGACTTAAGTTAGACTTTCATTAACTTCTTATTTTCAAATACAAGGTGTGCTTCCCCAGCTCACAAACATGCATGAGGTCTTCCATAAAGTTCCTTACTGTTGCATATGATTAGAATTCAAATGTGAAAATAATCTAGCAGGGAGAAAGTCGCATCATATTGTTAAATATTTGATCTTATTTTTTTCTTTGCATGGTCTCAAAAATACTAAATACAACTCTGGTTTTTATGCCTCATGTCAAGAATCTGTTTCATGCTTTAAGAACTGGAATTTATTTAAAATATTATTACAGAGACAAATGTTTTCACTCAGTAATGTTGAGGGTTTTTTAACTTTACATCTTTTCCTTCAGCTGCAGATTGTGGCTTACTGTCCTTGCTCTTTACATGAATAGTTTGTCAGACCTTATATTAAAACCCTGCAAGAAATAACCGAAAACAGGATACATAGAAAAAAGTTGCGTGAAATTTCACATGATCTTTACAAAGACTGGCAGTACTGATAGCTACCTTTGAGAAATGATAGTATTTAGACACCAAGTTAAAGTGATAGGACTAATCTGACTATCATTAAATAAATCTTTTCAGTTGGTGAGTTGATACAAAAAAGTTGAGTTTTTTTAACTAGAAAAGGCTATTTTCTTTGAAAAACTAGATTATATCACAACAAAACTGTGTACTGAGATACCTATGATTTAAGCCTCAGTGCTTTATAATTACTTTCCAAAGTAGAAAATGATACTTTAAAATTTTTGAGAAAATTAGGTTTGAGAATATTCTTGGATAGACAACAGACCTTTTATTTCTCTTCTCAATTATTGGTACAAATATTATGTAAAATAATATAAAATATAAAAGATAATTAAAAAAAAAAGAGTAAGATCCAGATTTTAAAGCTAAACATGGATGACAACAGCAGCAGTTCTTGAAAAAAAAAGTTCATTATCTTTTATTTTTAACTGGACATAGTACAGAAGAAATAAGTGGCTTTTAAACAAAGAGAGCTGAAGAGATTTCCCCCCCATACACACCTTCTTTTTGATACAATGCTTCCAGTAGGATTTTTCATATAGTCCACCAAAAATTATTAAAAGCTCATTCATGAGTTAAAAGAAGTAAGCCTTGCTTTTCCTTTCCTTGAATAATGAAATATACATTGAAAGCAGCTTCTTTCTAATATTTATTTTTCCTTAAATATCTTTTTAATCCACAAAACTGTGCTGGTTTCTTTTTTTTTTTCCCCTCCTTAGAAAATACCAAACTTTGTTGGATGAACAAAATAAATCAATAGAACTTACAAAATTCTATTTCAGTTATTAAAGTTTATATCATGGGAATTAAACAAGGATTTGCTACTTTCCTAAATTAGAACTTTTTATTAAAACTGCCATCAGTTTTAGCTGCCTGTGGAAAATTTAACTACAGGTCTTCATTGCGAGAGGCAATAATCAAAATATTCTAAGATTAATTCATAAGCTAATAGGGTTATGCTACGTAACTTCCTCACATTTTCATTCTGTTTTCTCAAACAGCAAGGATCCAGATGCATAACATGGTTAAATGTCATAATACCTCATTTGATTGTAATGATATCTGGAAAAATCCATGTATTTGAAAATAAATTATGCCTGCATTGTGCAAAGTTTCTGGGAAACTGGGATCTTAACTCAGATATGGACAGTGTGATGTAGCACATTAAAAACCATAGATGATGAAACTATAGTATTCTATGACAGATAGATTTTCTGCCTCAGTCAACACTGAATATTTACAGATGATGGAAAATAAAATACACAAAGGAGAAGTTAAAATTAATCTCTAATATTTTACAACATTTCTCTCCAATATTTCATGCTGTTGAAGGCACAGTTACTATGAGCAGTAGCAGAGGTCTCTACCCTTGTTAGCTTTCATGCATAATAAATAAGTTTTCAATATATAATTAATATAAACAATGAAACTGAAAACAAGGCACCTTCTTCCAGCCAAAAGGTTATTAAAAATACTATAATTATATAACATCTTGAATTCTGTATCTGAAAATCATGTGACTTTTTAGTTTCTTTTATTACAAACACAGCCTTTTCTCAGAAATTTCCATCTACGACTCAGAACATCCTCGGTCTTATTTAGATCTTAACACAACTGTTGTTTATTTGGGGCTTGACTGTCTGCCAGCAGAGCACTAAATATAGATTTTTTTTTGTTGTTTTGTTTATTAACTGATAAGCAAGACTGTTTACTATGTTAATCAGTGCATCCTTACTCCTGCCTTGAAGGCTATTTATACTGAGGCTGAATATTTCAGCTAATTGGAAGAAGAAGTCATGTTGGATCCATAAATCTTTCATATAAGGTTAATTTTACTGTTGTACTTACTCCTGCTATAACTATATATCAATGGTTTAATGATCCCTTCTGAATTTGTTTAGTTGTTGCAAAGATTCCTGAGAGGTACAGAGGCATTCTGCAGTACATCTTATAAGACTCCACAAAATATAAGTAGCTGAATGAAAATTGCGTTGTGATGTCAATCATTTAATGCCCACTATCCCTTGCAGAAGGCAGCCATGGAGTGCAGTACCCAGGCAACGCTGTTTTGAACACTTTGCAGCAAAAGAAAACACAGGGAGCCTCAGAACACTGAATGTAGAAGAAGAACATTATTATTATTAAAATATTACTAAGTTACGTTAAAAGAAAACAAAAGGGATAGTAGTTTCAAGGTAGTTTAGTTTTCTTATGATCAAACAATTTTCTATAAACACTAATACTGATTTTCTATCTCCATTTTTGTTGAGATGGCCAAAGAAAATGAGATTTCCATAGCCAAAGAAAGCAGGGAAAAAGCTTTCTGGAAACACTTAAAAAAGCCCCACCCAAACAAACATTGGCAACTCTGTTTAAATTGCCATAAATATGGCATTAATGATTCAGCACATGTAGTAAGAGATTGAACATGAATATTGATTCTGTTAAGCACCTACCCACACGTGCAAGGATAGGCTATCTCCCTTGGAATTCTTTGATGTTATCTTACATTATGTATTACACTTAGCAAAGTAAAAGGTAGTATGAAGAAATCATGTTTTCAAAGGTTACAAGTACACAGAAATGTGGAAAAAATGCACATCCCAATTTATAGGGTCCTGTAGGTGTTATATAATAGCAAGAATCTAATAAGAGGTATAGATAAATATGGACACAACCTGAAACAAAGCAAAATCTGTAAAGGAAAAAAGACCCAGCAACTTAATTCTTACTGAATTGTGATTCTTGAGCTCAGTAGAGCATAGAAAGGAGGCAACTAAGTAAAAAATTAAAAATTATAATTTCTGTTATTATGACAGTTTTTGGAAATTATGGCTTCAAGATACTTCAGGATAACTTCACCATTTGACTTTGACTAATTTTTTAATGCAAATTATCATGAACTGTCTTAAGAAAGGACTGAAACAAAGGACAAGGTTTCTAACAGGAAAGAAGTGTTTTTTTAATTAAGAAACAAAAAGGAGATTTTGCTATACCAAAAGAATAAGGTTATAAATTAAATTTATATTCATAAATTTAGACCCACTTTTAAAAAGATCCATATTGAGAGATACAATATGCAAACACAAAAAAAATTAATAAACTATATTATGCCTATAAAGTGTCAATCATTGGAACAGAAAAACAACTTTTATACTAGAAAACAGCATTTAAAAATTAATTGTGAGGTTAAAGGCCTAAAAGTCAGCAAACACTTACAACATTGAGGTAGGTCTAAGAGTTATGAATTAGTCAGTTTTTTTCTCCTTATGTCCAGAGAAATCAGCCTGTAGGTAGCCAACAGTAGAGCAATAATGCTGTTCTCAGAGTATACTTTGAATTTTTGTTGATACTGTTTTTCTCCAGGTCTTTCTTTTAATTTTTTAGCTGTGTTTTGGAATAGTACTGAGTTGCAGAATTTGCCTTCTGCTTTTCCTTTCCCTTCCCCAGTTTGTCCTTTGGCTCCCCTGTTGTTCTCTTGGCCATGATTTCAGTCCCCTGGTCTCTCTGATCCACTTTCTGAGCCTCTTCATATCTTTCTACATTGTTGGCTCTCTGTCTTTTTCTTTTTATATATTTTTAATCTCTCTTATTTATAATGTTGCACAGTTCCCACATGGCTTTGATTAATGCACTCTTCCCCTGCTTTTGCATAAGTAGGACTAAGCTAAAGAATTCCATGAACTGTTTTTAGAAGCAGCTTAAAATATTTTATCTTTTCCAGGACTCTCTCATTTTTGTTGGTTTTGGTTTAAATACGTTGGTTCAGATTCACAGTGAAAGCGGACAGAAAAGTTGGAGCAATCCCCATTAACCCGCTCACATGGAGCCTGTGTCCTATTTAAATCACCAGAGGGATTTAGTACAAGAAAATAGAATATAGTGGGTTATTTCTCTCCTTCTACACAATCTCCTTTGCTAATGCCATGGATGGAATCTGCTTTAGTCTGTGGTCTGGCCACTAGCAGGCTTCTACCATCTGAAGACTCTGGTATCCTGACATGAGTAACTTCCCTGCCAAGGCAGGAGATGTGCTTCCCTTCTCACTGTGCTACTAGTTTTGGGTGTTAGAAATTTATATTGTCTCAGCCAAGGAGGAGTACTTTTCTTTAACATGATTTTACAACTATTTCTGCCTCCAGGACCATGTTTGCTTTTATGACTCAATCTGCTAGTGCAGATTAGGTGAAATCAGCATTAACCTTCTAGGTAATTTTTTTTCTTTCCATGGAGGAAAGAGGCAAGAGCATTATAAGGAGTCTGAATGTGGGTCTTCTTTCTGAAGGGAGCAATGTTATATTACTTACCTGTAGTAAACTTTTTTGTTTTTCAGGATCCCAGTCAGTTAGAAAAGCGGGATTGACAATGACATCTCCTCCGGACTGAATTTTCAGGCCTTTGTGAGAAGTAGAGAGGAGTCATGTGGGGGAAGAGATCGCAGGCAATAACTCACAAATTCATCCTACCCAATTTGAGGCACCTAACTGAAATACCTGGGAGTGTAGTCAACCTTGTAAAGTCAAAGGAGAGCTACTTGAAGGAGCAACCTAGAAACTCTCAGAGGAAAGTTCAGGCCTTAGACTGAAAAGCCTTCTGGAGGTCTGTATGTCTCCCTTTGATCAAGGGAACTAGAAATGCTACAAATCTACCCTAAGGGTCTTTGTAATTGTAAGGTTAAGTGGAATGAATATGGTTCAAAAAGCATATTCTAAAATAATCTGGGGTGTGTGAAGTAGGTAATAGGTGGTTACAATGACTGAAGCGCTTAACTCCTAACATGAATATTTCTGTCAGAGCCCTAGGGGCACATCCAGCAGGGGCTCTCTCTTCTGTTCTTGGCCCAGGAACTCATTTCACATCCCTGGGCCATCAGCCCCTGCCCCAGCAATGCCATTTGACCCAGCTCTGTCCCCCAACATCCCTGCCTTGCCTCTCTGGGGATCTACCCCCAGACCTATGTCTTGGGCCAGCCTCATCTACCCCAACCCCAGGAACGTGCCTTGTACCCAGGGCTGGGGTTGCCCCCTGGATTTCCTGCTCCTGGATGGGATGGTGGGATGTGCCCACTCTGCTGGACCACACCCTGATGGACCTGCCACTCCCCCTGGGGATTTACTGCTCCTGCTGAGTCCTGGCAGTTTTTCTTTTCCACATGTTTTATTTCCACTTTTCTTTGCTCCATTTCCCCCTTAGGTGCATCTCTGCTTTCAGAGAATATTTTTGTCTTCTATCTCTTAAAGCAAGATCTTTGGGAGCATTTAAGTGCCTAATGAGGCAGAGTTAGACTAATAGTATTTTTCACATTGCCTAGGCACTTCAATTCTATTGAAAAATCAGCACAAGAACATTTTTTCCTCTTCACTTTCATCTTTGTTGTCATTTTTATCCCTATTACCCCAACACTGGCCAGAAGGGTAGATAGCAAATTTGAGGCAAGATTCCATATACCACTGGGAACCTCAAGAAGGAGATGGGAAACAGTCTGGAGCAACGTATAACCAAGTGGAAAGAGGATAACAAATCAAGGTAATATATAATGATATTGTTCATTGCTCTGCAGACCTCCCATTACTCAGGGGAGCCAGGCAAGCAGGCACCATCACATCTGTGGTGGGTGTGCAATCAACTGGCCCACATGCAGTGGATTTGCTTGTTGCATGCTCATGAGCCATTCAGTCAGAAACTTGATAAATCCCCATTAAGATAAAAAGATCAACAGTTCACCATTGAAAGCAGTGTGCCTACCTCCAGAAACATTAAAGAGTCTGATTCAGTGTTGGGTGAAGAAGGAAAGGAGGGAATGCCTTACACATGAGAAAATGCTTACACAGATTGAGAAAGGCACATATGCAAGTGTGGGCTGGGGATCTAGGGTTTTTAAGTACAAGAAGAGAGCATTAGAAATCTTTCAAGGTTTGCCATTTGTTTCTAGTATTGAAAGAGAATTGAAAATTCAAGCCATGTTGTGGACTAAATCTTCCCAAATCATTTTAAGGTGCATGGGACACAATTCAAAAATTTGTCCAAGGTCTTTTGAAATCTGGCTGCTGCCCAGACGTTTGAGGTGTATATATCGTTTGAGTGATGTATATTGTCAGGCTCTTTATATGGCTGTCTGGAGGTGATTGCTGTGCTGAGAATAGATAAGGTAATTGGCACCATGCTGAGGTAAGATTAGGGAAGGCCGACTTAAAATTCCCTGGGTGATGTTCTGAGGACAATAATTCTGAAAGAATTAAAAAAAAAAATAAAATTCAATGTCAAATAAACACAAGCTCTTTATCATTTGGGGTTGGGAGTTGTGAGGGAAAGTCAAGCAAAAACCTCCAAGGGAGTAAACATTGACATGTTTACTCCCTTGGAGGTTTTACAGAGACATTGCAAATGTAGTGACAGGTGCTCCACACAGCAGAAGTAAAAGGCATCGTGTTCTAACCACCAAATGACTGCTTCTTCAGAGAAGACAGTAACACAGCTCCTTTACAAGTGAGATTTCCTCTGACAATAGTTGTCCCTCACAAGGCTCTCAGAAAACTTTATAATTTCCTCATTTCAGTTTGACAACAGTTCCAAATCAATTGCCGAATAACCAGAATTAACCAGTATTTTTGCTGAGAAATGAATATGGACATTCTTTATGAAATGAAAAAGTTTGTGATTTACTGTGAAGATCAGCCATTCTTATGGTGTCAGTCATCCTACTCTTGACTCGGCTGAGCCTTGAAGCCAGTTTCCTGGAATGAGCTTCTGTACAATCTGCAGACTTAATGCATGCAGTCAGTTTCCAATTAACAACAATAGGGGAGGACTGGAGCACTCCAGACCACGGGAAATCTTACATAATGCTACTGCTTGTAAACTAGAATTAGCTCTTGAAAAACAGGTGGAGATGGCACTTATATTCATTAATAATGAATGCCTTCCAGGAAAACCTTTATGTATGAAATCCTGTCACTGGCTTAGGCCCAAAATTAGAATGGCTGTGTGCATTTAGGTCTCTGCCTGTACTGAAAAACCTGATAGTCATGAACTTGCTTTGGGAATCCTGTTTTGGTATCCTGTTTTGGCATTCCCGATGTAATTTTCACAAGATTTATAATGTATATGGCTTATCCATGCACAACAGAACTCATTGTCTAAAGCTGTCAGGAAAATTGAGTTGACACGCAAACAGTTAGCTAAAGATGGAATAGATGGAATTTAAATCTATTAAGTAGATAGGAATTATGGTCTTCCTAAGGGATAAAATATATGTGACAAATTCTACCAAACGATTTTATTTCATCTACATATCTTAGTTGTCAGAGAGAGAACAAACTCAGGTTTTAACAGCAGAATTATACCTGTGTGATTTTACAGTCTCCTCATAGATCTGTAACTTTGCCACTGTATTGTAGTGGCGAGTTATTCTTAACCTAGGAAGTCCTTTCTTAGTGACACTACCAATCTGAGGAAACAGAGTATGTACTAAATAAAAGGAGGTATAGCTGATGAAACACTTGTATGGAGACATTTGTCACCCTGGAACTCTTTTGTCATGTTGGAGTTTTCAGACTGGTTTTGAGAGTGATAAATTTGCAGATGAGAACATTGCCTTTATTTAAAAGCATTTTGATTTAAGCAATGTGGTCACCTGTTAGTACCAACCAAAAAAAAATCCAGTTTTATCCTCATGTTGAGTCTCTACTCCATCTGTGGAAAGTAGACAGTATGTAGAATCACAGAAGGTTTGGATTGGAAGGGAGCTTAAAGATCACCTGGTTCCAATCCCCCTGTCATGGGCAGAGGCACCTTCAAGTAAACCAGCTTTCTCAAAATCCCATCCAACCTAGCCTTGAACACTTCCAGCGCTACATGTCCTTGGAAGATATCCTTCTACAGCTTCCTTGTAGGCCCCCTTTAGACACTGGAAGGATGTGAGAATGTCTCCCTGGTGCCTTCTCTTCTCCAGGCTGCACAACCACAACTCTCTCAGCCTGCCTACTCTCAGAGTGCTCCAGCCTTCTGATCACCCTCATAAGTCTCCTCTGGACTCATTCCAACAGGTCCATGTCATTGTGCTGAGGACTCCAGAGCTGGATCCAATGCTTTAGGTGGGGTCTCATGGGAACAGAGTAGAGGAGGAGGATCACCTCCCTCAACCTGCTGATCACATCCTATAGGTGATTTAGAAAGTTATAGATCATTACCAAAATTTGTTTGACAAGACATGGTGTACCAAGGGATGAGGCAGGCCACATGTCCCTCCTCAGAGCAAGACTCAGTCTATAAATTCGACATCTCATCTCTTGGAATCTGAACCTTGAATTTTTTTAGTAGAATCACAAGAAATTTGGACTCATTTCTCTTAAACCACAGGTACTTAGTTATTCTTAAACAGAGGTTATTTCTGCTGATGACCATAAAGGATTACAAAAAAGGAATTCTTTTAAATCAACGTTGCATTTTTGGAGACTGTTCCCATAGATATAATAGTTTACTGGATCAAGACCATCATCAGATTTAAAAAAGTAAAATGCCTTTCCTTTGAGTTAGAAATTACCAAACATTTTAATTCTATCTAAAGAGAAGAACTTTATTCTCAAACTCAGGAAGATTTCTGGAAAGAAAGATGAAAGCCCTTAAGAGATAAGCTGCATAAGTTTTAGAAATTAGCTGAGTAAGAATTTTCAGGATAACAGATTTGGATCTGAGCTCCTAAATTAAACTGAAACCTCACATTAGAAGGTCAAATACTTTTTGCTTCTCTTCATTTCAATCCAATACTCAGTGATTAGCAATGAGATGTAAGTTCTTCTCTCTAAAAATACCATAAATATTAAAGCTTTAGTAATCACTGAAAAATAAAATTTTACAGGGCAGGAAATAATGAACATATGCTAAACCTAGCAGCTAATAAAGGTGTGTTTAAACAGGAATTTATTCTCTTTGATACAAACATGGCTATACAAGACTTATCCTAACAGAAAGGGGTTTAATGTCTTTTTTCTTTTTAATAATTGAGAGGTCTGAGCTGTTAACATGAAGAGATTCCAGAAAATACCTCTTTAATTAAAATAGAATGATGGAATTAGACTGTTGTTTAATTCCATTGTCTAACAAATGAAAACACCAAAGACATCTCTAAAATGTGAATCAACTATATCTCCGACAACAGAGAAATGGAGAAGAAAGGGTTCTTAACATGTTTTCTTCTGAAAGACAAGGATAGAATTATTTGATGTGGATAATTAAAACAAATGATGTTCACATCCCAATGTTTACTGCACTTGTGCTTGATATTACAAACCTTGCAGGCAGCCTAAAGCAGTAACTTAAATTAATGAAGGAAAATGAGATGAAAGACTACACATAATGTTGAAGGTTGAATGAATTGTTAGAAATGTTATCACTGTAGGAATTTTTTAGCTTAAAAGGATAACATCATCAGAGGGACTTATAACCAATACACTTCTGAAACAAAGAGTCCTTAAATTGTTTTCTATACATCAGCTGAGATTGAGGAAGAAAAGATAACATCAATAAGGAGCAAAGAACAGTGAAAGGATCCAGTTGGACCACAAAGCAACAGGTTAAGAAAACTGTGGATAGATCATGTTGATCTGTCTGAAAGCCAAAATTTTCATCAAAATCTGAGTGGGTTTTTTGTTTATGAGTTTATCTTTGAAACTTGGCATTTTCTCATAAAGGAAAACCCCTACCTTTTCAAACTCCATAATAGTGGTAAGTAATATTTAATTGCAGAAAATATTATTTGTCAGGGTGTTATTCAATAATATAACTTGAAACTCCCTAGCTTGATGAAAGAATAAAAGAGGGGAAATAATTTCTTAGTCACATCAATTATTAGCCTTTGCATTTGATAATACTAATCCCAACTATTTCTAAATTTTATAATATTTTTAAAATTATTTTCTGTAACATTGGAAATTGAAACTTAAAAATGAGGAATGAACACTAATTAAAAAATGGGGAAACTAGACCATGCGACAGTGTTGATCAAGACAATAATGAAAATTTTATTAGAGAAATGTTTAAAGTCAATTTTCTTCACTCTATGATACTATTTTACAAACTTTTAAGACTAAAAGCTTTAGGTAAAAATTACCAGCAGCTGCAGACAAGAAATATCTTTAACAAAAAGGAATTTGTAGAAGAAAAATTAAGATAATTTAAACCCCACAAATAATAAAAAATGTTAGCAAAGTAATAACTGGGTAGAAATGGTAATAAATAGACACTAGCTCTAAGGAAAGATTTTTAAAAATATAGGCCATATATATGTGTTAGAGGATTTCACAATTTAGTCAACATTTCAATAAATAAAGAGCTTGTCATTTCAAGGTTAGGTTTTCTGACTAATTTTGTCGCCTCATTACAAGTTCAATCCGCAGTATTTTCAGTGAGCTGGCACCCAAAACACCTGGATGTATAAGTTCCTGCTAAAACCCATCTTCTAAGTCTTAGCTGCAAACCAGAGGGAAAAGATACAATAACATGTTTTCAGCCATACTCATCAAACTTGCCCTTATATAGAACCTCTCAACAATAACATAATGCTTACAGAATCATTGGGATATTGAAAATTTGGGAGCGGGAAGTTTGAACTTACTAGAATCACTGACTACAAGTCTTCTTCTAACTGCTCTTTGACATTGGAAAAACTCTTTAATTATCAGTGGCAAAAATTTTGATTAAATGTGTGACTAAAGCTGCGCCATCAAGGTTCTTTATATAGACAGAGACAGACTCATCCTTTTATAAAGCAGGGGATTTTTGTGGAACAGGTTCAGATACACAACTCTGAGTGTATCTTTAAACCCATGCCTGTAAGATAATGAGCAATATAAGTAAAACTCCTAATGTCAAACCAGAAACGGGAATACTTGAATTTCTGCCTCTAGGATTTTTTCTGACTGCATTTATTACTAAACTATTAAGTGTTTGATCAAAAAATAAGAGGACCTGGCATATTTATCTCCAACACTCTATTCATAGCAATGAGAATATAGCAGAAAAAACAGTTCTAGACTCAAGGTGGATGCTTATTTGATTAAGGTAGGTAAGCATCTAAATTTTCATCTAAATTTTCATCCCATCTAAATTTTCTGTGGAGTAAAGCTCTCCACACTCTGCATGCTGTGCTTTGTAAATCTTTCTAAAGTGCTATAAATTTTCATCAATATTGTTCTTCCTGTGTCCATCAATTAACAATGCACATTTCACATAACAGCAGTGCACATAATAAAGGGATCTTGCCACTGGAGTCTCAGAAACCTTTGTGGTTTTAGATCTTAAATCTTTGGAATTGTTATATCATGGCTCAAGGAAATGTAGCAAGCATGGCTCATACTTTAGTGAATATAACTGTTGGGGGCAGCTGTTGACTTTCTTCTTGGGAACGCAATGACTGCATCCACAGTACGAAAAATAAAGACATAATTGATGGTCATAAACTATTCAGGGTAGTGGTGTACAGAGACAAAAAAATGAAAAAAAAACCAAANAAAAAAAAAAAAAAACAAAAAACCACACCACACCAAAACAATCCTATAATTAATAAGGTGACTATCCTAAAGACAGTTCTTCCACAGTCACTTAAAAATCATGCAGGTCAAAATATGAATTAAGTAACAACAGGAACAATATAGAAAGAGCTAGTAATCAGTCAAGATAAAAAAGGAGGAAGAGCTATAAACAATCTTGCAGAAAAGAATAAAATGCAATATTGCATAGATTAATGGGATCAAAATGGCAAGATAAAACTTCATATATATTTGCTTGAGGTAATTATAATGTATTCTCTAGAGTCATTTAGTTTTCCTCTGGTCATTAAGCATTTTAATGTGTTTGTGTCATACTGGTATTTGAGCTTCGCAAAGATTGAAGCTTCCAGCCTTTTATTTCTATAAATAATAAAAGAGAATATACCTTACTGAAACCTGACCTAGCAATTTTTCTAGCAAAGTAACACAGAGTATCTGTCTGGTCATATCAAAAAGGAATTGCACAGCGTGTAAAAAAACTTTTTGAAAAGGTTTATCTTGAGTTTTTGCTTGTTTGGTTGGTTAGTGGTTTGGTTTTGGTTTGTATTATGTTTTTGTTCTTTTTAAAAACGTAATTATAAAGAAAAGGCAGGTTTCTTGAATTCACTATCACTTTAAAAATCTAACCACTCCCCCATCTTCTATGTATTCACTGTGAACCAGAAGAAGCAGATAGAATTACAACATTAATCTAACACTAGTAAATAATCTCTGCAATTCAGGAAAGTGAGTAAATTCCAATATGCATACATCACTGACTACACTCTCCTTTGCTTTATGCCAATCAGGTTAAATTTTTTTCCCTTGGGAAGATTATTTTGAATCAACTCTTTTTATTGACCATTTCTGATGCTTGAAAAGCCACTTGCTCCTTTTGTGTCATATCTCTTGAGAATTGCTCTTCTTTATGGTAGCCCTTGTCTTCCTAGAGTGAAATGGGGATATTAGCCTATAATTGTCACAACTGAATCTTTGTTAAATTTATGGCAGTGATTTTCTCTTTGGAAATTGAAGATGGGATCTTTCTTCCATAATATTAATGTCTATTTCTTAGAAGTCCAAAAACAATTAAAAAAAAGATGAAAACATAAGGATATTGTATCTATTTTCAAAGATTTTATATGTTTCCAAAGTAAAGAGAACAAAATTCCAGTGACAATAAATGATAGAAAAATCTCAATATTCTGTCATCAGTAATTCTCTTGCTTACCTTCTATGCATTTGTTACTTGTCTCTTGCCTGGGTGAAAGTCTATACATTGTCTTTGCATTCTCATTGACCTGCAGGCAATTCTCTTCCTAACACAGCCCAGGATGCTCTTTCACACAAGGGCACGCTGGGGAAGCATGTTCAATTTGTCCACCCGGACACACAGGTCCTGTTCTGCCAAACTGTTTTCCGGGCAGACAGTCTGTGCAGGACTTTGCTTATCTTGTTGTTGAACTTTGCAAGATTCCAAGTTGTCTTGTTTCTCTAACCTGTGGAGATCCTTCTGAATGACAGCACACACAGCACACAACCTGCTGGTGTGTTGGCTTCTAATTTGGAATCATCTGAAAACTTCCAGAGGTTGCACTCTGAGTGCATAAACTTGCACATTAAACTTTCTAGTCCAATCTGCCACCTTCTTACTTGATTACAATTTATTATATCTCTCTCTGGTTTTTCCTACTTTAAAGCTCTCTACAACTCATTGGTACACTGTTGGCAAATCCTATTGCCTTTAATTTGGCCCCTAACCAATGGATAATGTCAGTGACGTATCTAAAACATTACCTAAAACTCTATATGGTATGCTAGATAGTACAGAGGCAACCTTTCTCTAGAGTTCCTTTTTTTTCTTAGAAGCCCCACACCTTTAGTTTCACAGAGGTATCTTAATGTTTAAAAAAACCCCACACCACCTGATTAGGCTGTGGCTGGCTTTCCCTTTTCCCATATCATACTTACACTCTCCTACTTGCTGTGGTAGTTCTTCACCCTGAAATGAGTTCCTTCCTGACATTACAATAAAAAATCTATTTCTGCTTTTTCACTGAACAGGGAAAAGTAATCAGTTGCAATTATTGATTGCAAGCATAGATAGATAGATAGATAGATAGATAGACACAGATATATAGCCAACTTACTCTTGGAAAGTCAAATCAAGATAAAAAATTTAAATTAACTCTGAATGTTTTTGGATTCAGTAGTTAGCATTCTCCACAGAGGATATACTTTTATTGTTACCAGGTCTGAATCCTTTTAATAAGAAAAAATTTAATTCATTGTTGATGTGGGTTTTTTTGGTGGTTTTGTTTGTTTGTTTGTTTGTTTGTTTGGGTTTTTTTAAGTTTATTTCTTTTTCTTTACATAATTCATCTGTCTGGTTTTTTCCTCAGATGGGAACTTCTCAAGTATCCAATGTCCATCACATTGAAGAAATATTCTTTATATTCAGTGGTAAATTGGAATAGAGACAAAAACATGCAGGAGATTGTTCACAGCAATCATGCCTCTAAGTTTAAGATTATCTGCTGGATCTTACACCAACACTAACTTTTTCAGGCTGCCCTTTTATTTTCAGCCTGGAGGTCATAAGAGTGCAAGGCATTATACTGACATGCAAGATCTATCCTTCATAAAATTTAGTATCACTCTGCTATTCACAGAGAGAGATTTTTCCCACAGTGTAATTTGCCACTGGTAACACTGGAGCCAAGGCTAATAATCTACATTATAATCACTTGTTAAGAATTTCCTCATAAATGGGAATTATGAAAGTCAGATTTTTCAGACACTTTCATATGTTTGCCAGCAAACCTATAGCCCTTGTCTGTGTTTGACTTACTTCACATGAAAATATCAAAAGCTATAAATAGACTAGCTCTGCCTTATTCATTCTTTGCTAGAGAGACATAAAGACAGTCTGTTTGACATCAAAGTCATGGTAGGGAATCTCAGCCTGCTCCAAGTTTAGAGTTGCACCAGCTGTGGGTTTTCTTTACATGCAAACTGTAACAGAACAAAGTGATTTTGCACCCCCAATTTAAATTTAACTTAGTCTGAGCATCATCAACATCCTGAATGCAATTTCTCCTGTCTCTTGTAAACAGGGATTTTTGCAAATGTTCAGTCACTGTGCAAGGTGAATTAGGGAATAGTTGTCTAATTCTGAAAAAAAAGTTACTGTAGTTCCTGTATAAGAAACTACTGTATGTGGAAGTATGAAGGTACTAAGATGTCTCCATAAAAGCAATGACATGTGGCACTAAACATCACGACTAAAAAAGAAGACACCATTTGAAAATAGAGCATAACGGCCTTTAAAAAGGAAAACAGTTAGTTTATGACAATGTAAAAATCAGTTCACATCTCTTGGAATGAGAAAAAGTTTGAGAAGTTTGGGTTAAGGAATGATGATAAGCTGAAAATTAAGATATTAGTCAAGAGTCTGATAACATATGCATCTAAGAAAGGATTTCTTAACCGAAACCTTTAAAACAAAAACAAAAACAAAAACAAAAACACAATTTAAATATAAGAGTTATACTGACACACTGGAATAAGTCAGACAATTTTTTTTAAAGGAACAGCTATATAGATTACTAGTTGTAAAGAAGCAATCATTCTTTGGTAGTGGATGTGTAAATATTGCTCAGCAAATAAAAAGGTGCGTGTTATTGACAGTGTTTAGCAATAAATCCCGAACATAGCAAGATATCTGCAGAAGAGAGGGCCTGCAGCAGCCATTCTGGCCTTAAGAGAGCCCTGTGTAGAAGAGCAACTTGTTACATTTATCTTAACTTTGATAAACACTCTCTGTTCTCTTGGGAAAGGTGCATACCAGAGGAATGACTACAGCCATAAACACCAGGTGTAAATGCCTCCTTTTTTGTCTCCCAGGACACTGCGGACTGCATGTTTGAGTGAGCAAGTGATAAGGGCAGACTGTTCTAAGGAGTGCTCGGAGATGTCCTCTGTTTTGTCTTTCCTCCTGCTCATTCCCAAGACTTTCTTTAAACTTTCCCATAGTAAAACAAATGAATACTGAAGTGTGTGTAATAAAGATGGATCCTGCTGGAAGAAGCAGGGTTTTTTTGTGTTTTTTGTTTGTTTGTTTGTTTGTTGGTTTGGTTTGGTTTGTTTGTTTGGTGTTTGGTTTTTTTTTCCCAACTGTGTGCAATGATATCAACTACAACGGAGAAAATTAAATCTACCTCAGCAAAAAAAAAAAAAAAAAAAAAAAAAAATTAATATCTATTCGTGTTAGGGATGCTACTCCAAGTTCACATATACATGTCTTTGTATGTAAATCTGACTGCAACATAGTCCATACCATGGTTTAGGAAAGCAAAAAATCTATTTTGCATCAAAATTTATCTTGACTACCCTGAGAGACAGGTTTTGTGAAGCCATCTCTAGTTTCTATATTTGACCACACTTATTTATACACAGTAATTATTTTGTCATATTGAAAGTGTGGTAACCACGATTTCTAATGTAGAGTTTATGCATATAAATAAAGTTCTTATATTTCTATCTTCTAATGCTAAAACCGATGATAGTTGTAATCAAATGAATATTAACCATTTTTATTTGCATTATGCAAATATCATGTACTTACTAGACATTTGGCATGCTGAATACTGAAACAATGATATTTTAGTTTTCTGTAGAAACAACAAATATACTGAATAAAAAGCAGAGAGCAGTATTCAATGGAAAACAATGAAAATAGCTTTGTATTGACTGACTAAACCTGTTTCTATATTAAAGATAATATATTCTGTTTGCTACTGTAAAAGTTGAGAGTTATAACTATAGTTTCCAAGCCTGGCATATGATTAATGAGTTCTACACTCTGCTGTATTAAAGAATGGAACAAAAACTTAATGGCCAAAGAATGCATATATATCTTCAAAAATAACAAACAAACAAAGTGATAAAAGATGTCTGTGTAGTTCACAGTTCCCTTGGTGCTGATATTTTTAGAAACACAGGCACACATACAGGATCAATAGTACATCCTGTGAGCCATTCAACCGGTTCTCATTCCTAATGGCTCACATACTTAAGTAAAATTTGGAATACACATAGTCCTTGTATCACTAAGTTAAAATAATTTAGTAAACTAAGGAGAAATAATTTGAAACCCCAAAGCGGATGGTGAAAATAAGAAGCAAAATGAGAATTTGCTCAGAATGGCTCTGTAGCGAAAAGAGCAATAGAAAAATCATGTTGCTAACTTGAGATATTTATCTTAGAGGTAAGCTCTTCACAGTCCTTTATAGTAACTAAACTTTTATATATATGTCTATGTGTGTCTGTGTGTACATCTAGCTATCCATCCATATCCATATATCTATATACCTATGTATCACATATACCTAAATATGTGAATTAGGCAATTGCTGTGATGAGAATGTATAGAAAACTGATGCAACCAACAGGGCACTAACTTGGAGATAAACATTTAATTAAATTTATTAACATCACAAATCATGGTAATGATAAACTCTTACTGTTACAAAAGTCCTAGTCTTCCTATTTATGTCCTAAGATAGTTGTGGGTATGCAATATCACCAGGATGATTTTATATAGTTGGTACAGATGGGAAGTGCCCTTGATAATCTTCAGTTGCTGAGGTTGGGGCTCTTCTGTCAAAACTGTAGTGGGCTGTCATCTTTTTTGTTTTATTTTTCTTGGTTATACTCATTGCTATTATGCTATTGCCTCCCTCCCAAAAGGGTACGTCTCATTTGATCCTGATCTGTTTTTTTGATTTTTTCTGTCTCCTGTGAATTTGGCAGAAGGTCCTGTCTGTTTGCTCTCTTTTACTCATATCTTGTTCTTTGCCAGCTTGTGTCTCCTAGGTTGAGATACATCTGTTCATCTTTACCCCTTTAGTGGTCGCATATCCCACATGCTTATGAAAAGTACTTACAGCTTGTTCTGTTTGGCTGTTTCATCCCAGATTTGAAAAATGTTTAGCTACTGCTTTTACTTACATATTTTAATATATAAGAGATGTGCTAAGAAAAAGTACTGTTGATGAAATGTTCGATACAAAGTGATACTATTTATATTGTGATTGATACACACAATTTCTGGGTATACTGAGGTCTGCTTTGGCTACATCATTTACAGAGTCTGAGAGAGCTGCCTCTGGACAGATCAACACCTGTTAGAATGGGATAGGCCCACTGCTTCCACTGAGCTGAGTCTGACTGACTCATGATCTCATAGCGAATTGAGATGATTAAAGTGATAGAAAAATGATGTAGTGAGAATAAATTTCATTAAATTGGCTTATTTCGTGACCCTGTGAAAGCTGGAGGCCTCATGCTAGAGGCATCATGATGGGGAAAGGTGTCATTTAAATGGATTTGTGGCAGGAAGGGGAAGAATATAAGGAAGCAGAGAAAGTATAAGGAATCCACATCAAGGGAAGAACATATCAAATGAGAGGTTTCCTTTGTTCTGCAAATGTGCATAATTCACCTTTCCCAGCCATACTGTGTTTTCAGCCTGCTCAGTAAAGCTTCTGCTCTGAAGCACCATCTTCTACTGTCTTCCTATGGTCCTTCCTCAATTGCTGTCAATTATGACTAAAAAGCACACCATGTAGGATTCTGATTTAGAACTTATCAGTAAATAGTAGCTAAAAAAATTGAGCTTACTAAGAAACACAGTGAAACCTACTGGAAAGCTGCTTTCTTTCTCTCTCTCTCTCTTTTTCTCTCTCCTCTCCCTTTCCATTCCTTTGTTTCCCTTGGCCAAATCTTTATGTTTCATGTCTAGACAGGGCTCTAGCTTGATATGAGCCTAGAAAACCATGGATCAAACCTTTATAGATGCTGTATATTCAAAGAGAAAAACATATATTTTCTTGGGTGAATGACAGTCATTTATTATATTTATGGCCCTTCACTAATAGCAATGATCTTGAATGCTGAGTGAAATACAGTGTAGTGTTTGGAGTAACAGAAAGGAAGGAAAGGGACTTAATACCAGCCAGAAAGAAGTAAAATTGTGAATGGAATACAGGACAAGACTTGTAGACAAGGATATTCTTCACATTAGTATCATGGGTTGGCTGGGATTTTTGTCTGTTTTTCCACTTTTGCTCTTTGTTCAGACCTTTTCTCAGTGAAACAGATTGGTTTCCATGGGCCATGATGCCAAGGATGGAAAAAGAGTTCAGGCAACCTCCCTGTGCTCATGGTAATCTTCAGTCTTTCTGGACCCACAGCCTAAATGTAGAACTCTTATGATTTTCATTTTCATCCACTTTTTTCTGAAAATTTACAATAGAAATAATATTATGACTACATGAGAATTTAGTGTTGTATGATTGCAATAATAAAGTTTTGACCTGGTTTGTTATAAACCAAACCAAATTGTTTGTAAAGCTCCAAAAAGGATTATAAATAATTTTCAGAGGAAGAAATCCAAGTACACAGAGATTAGCTAAGTAGCCTAAAGTCACTTACAGAGCTGGAATTTGAAATAAGAACTCATTGACACAGGTCAGTGAGCAACAGTGGTGGAACCAGCCTCTACTTTATTATGGTAATCAAGATGATATGATTCTCTTAAGAGTTCTATTTTAATTTGTCCTGCATGGATAAAAAGCAATTTAAATTGAGAAATAACAAATGTCTTATTCTATATAAATAAAAATGAAATAGAAAAAAAGGTCAGAAGAATTACTCAAGCAAAGACATAAAATTTTAGCTAAAGCAGCACTGAGTTTTTAATCCAAAAAATGTTGCTATTCTCACATTGATTCCACAAGAAAAAACATTCATGAATTCTGAAAGGTGAAAGCCACCCTCTAAGTTTACAAAGAAGTTAAAAATAAAGAAGTCACTAATCCTCTGGTGTTAAATTAACGCACCATTTAATAACAGTTATCTTGTCATTTAAACAGCAATCTCCTGGGCATATTTTAGCTAAAAAAGTGCTCTCCTAAAATATACCAAACACTAAACTTCATTTTATATGTTCCAAAGAACAATTAGGAGAGTTAAAATTACACTTACATCAAGTGTATATAGAGTTCCAATCTATTGCATCATATCTAAAAATACCCCACCAAAATCATCTATGGGAGAAAACAAAATGTAAAAGACTGAACAAAAGGGAATAAATACTCGGCCTTGAACATGTTATGAGGATTAATGGAGAGGACAGATCACAGAGGGTAGGGAATGGTATGGTTAGAAAAAAAACAAAAATAGAGAATATTGGGGTGTGAAGGGGAGATTTGTAGGGTACACTGGAACAAGTTTTTTTTTTTTTCACCAAAATTCACAAAAAAAATATGCTTTTAAAGGTATCAGAGGTGTGTAAAAAGCGTAAGGGTTCTCATCAATAGGCACTAAGAAACTAAGTCAAAAGACATCATTATTTTATCATGTTTTTTCTCTAGAATAATCATCCAAATATAGTAGAGAAAATTAAGGTGTCTCAGAATCTACTTCAGGTGTCATAAAGGTAAAAGAATTGTTGTTTTGACTGAAATTATAAAAAGACCAGGAAAACACACAGAGCAAATCAGCATCAAAAAAAACATGTGTCTTGTTATTTTGCTTCTGCTTTATTATCACGTTAGTACCAGATAATTTCATGAGCAAAATTAATGAGATTTACCATTCCCTAATAGCTGCCCATTAGACAGTGAATACTTGAGCTTGTTCTTTGTCATGATGATTCACAGGACAGAAAGTACGAGTTAAATTAGTCATACTGAATACCTGGGACCTGCATGTATTCAGTAATTTCAGAGATCAGAACGTCAAAATATAGACTGTGGTGTTTATTTTTGGTCATAAAAATAAAGTATTTGTTGCAGGTTGCATAATTCAAAAAATATTTCTTTGGAAGTTAATCATAAATCAAGCAAGAAAGTTAGAAAGTGAGCAAACAAATCAGCAAGCTGTTTATTAGGGTCTCTTTTGTTCTTGATAAACACATACTAAGACTGAATTTAAAGAACAAATTTTGCTTACGAGCAGGAATAAAGAAAAAAAAATCCAGAGATAGTTACTTAAATACTGTAAAGTCAGCATTTAACATGGCTTATTATATAATATATAAGATCTCACTCAGTCTTTAAGATAATCTGGTACTCTCCTTTTTGCCTGTGAGTATCAGGCTACTTTAAGTATTCCAGGGATTTTAGTGCACTTGGTATTTCACAGAATTAGGAAGAGGACATGAGGGAACAGGGAAGAAATTTTTTCTGTGACAGACTCTTATATCAGGTTTTGCAAATTTGACTTTTTTGGATTACCATATTTAACTTTCTTGTGGGGGAGAAATTCTTTCACTTTAAAGTTAAGACTTATCATGAGCTCTAGCACTAATGTATTTGTTATAGTAGCAGCATATTAAGGTGGCTTATGCTGTGTTTATTTTACAGCATTAAGTTGACATCTATATTTATTTAACTGGAAAATTAAGTGTACTGATATCCTGAAGGAAGAGCTAAGGTGTCATTTTTTATTCTGTTATGCATAGTGGAGGTATAAAGTAGTTTATGTGAGGCTCTTCTCAAATGCCTTGATCTTTGCTGGAATGGAGCGGAACATGTGTGAACCTTTCCTATGGCCTCCCATCTTTCAGGGAGATAAACCAGTTTCTCCATGTTTCTGAGCTACTCCAAGATAATCTTTGGATTTACCTCTGTGCACAGCCAAAGGGCTCACAGAAAAAATAGCTAATACCTTTCTTGGCGGTTTTGTCACACACAGCCATATCAATCCAGCAGTGGATGACATGTGGCAAGAAAAGTCAGTGAAAATTTTACAGTAATGAAGTTGAAAGAAAAAAGAAACTTGCATGATTAATTGTTCTTCATGCTTTTTAGTATCATTTAAATGATTCATTTTTTAAAAAATTTCCCTCTAGCAGAGGAAATCACTGAGATAAATGCTGATTGAGTCATTCAAGCCACTTAGAAAGATAGCATCATAGATTCTATTTTTTTTCCAGTTTAATGTGTTTACACTATGGCAATCTATAGAAGCTATGAAACTCACCAGAAGCAAAAACAATCCAATGTAAAATGTAAGATATAAATAAAAGGCACTTAATTTAACTAATGTTCAACATAACAGGAGTCACATATATAACCAAGTAATAAAAGCAATATTGCTATTGAAATGGATTCTACTGCAAGAGCTATAAAGTGAGGGATAGTATGAAATTCTCATGGAAGACTTATTTAGATGGATAATGGCCACAATGCTTCACTTGCACTTAAGCAAATGAAGAACAATCTAACCAATAAATGCAGCCTTTTAATCATGACCAGTTAACACTTTTCCGAAATGATTGATTTGGAATATTGTATATTGGAATTTTTCCACTTTGTCTCTTGCTTTGTCATCACATTTCCTTTCCACATGTACACTTACAGCCTTCTGTATTTGCTGTCTTTTCACTAATTATTAATTGATTAAAGAAACATCTAGATTGTAAGATAACTACCAGTTTCTTACACATATATATGTCCAACATCACGGCTCACTTAAATCTGCTCTTCATCCCACATATATATCGAAATGAAAGCAAGAACCTTTCTTTGAACTGCTTCACAAGGAAAACTTTAATCTTCTAAATGGCCTGAGGAAACTGAAAAGATAAGTATATTTAGTGAAATGTAGCCTTTCAAATTAGAAATCAGTGGTCTTAGACCAGCTAAACAACTCCTGAAGACAAGAAAAGAGGAGCAAAAAAAGGATAGATGAAATCACTACCATACATCATTGTACTGCCAAGCCTCCCTTTCTGTCAGTGTTGATGAGTCTTTTTCCATTTTCTCAGTATTAATTCATGTTAATGTTTGATGGTGAGACACCATTCTAAAGTCTTTAAAACCCCTTGAAGCATACTAAATTCTGCTAAATTCTCAAGACTGAAATACAGGAATGGAAGTATATGTGTGTCTCTGTTTTTACATATACCCATGTATGTAGAACCCAGTAAATCAGTATGTCATTGGTAGATAAACATATGGATCTGAGTTCCACAGCCATGCTCCTTATGCCTAATTAAGTTAGGAACATGCAAAGGGGACAAGGCATTACAACTGCATATCATCTTCCCAGCTGAGAAGAAAGAAGACTGACTACAATGGCAAAATAATTCTTCAACTACTTCTTTGATATTCTTTGTTTTGTAAGTCATCCCCATGTCACTGTGAGTCTCTTTTATGTTTCTGAAATATTCATACAGACTAAATATTACATGGCAACATATTGTGCTAAATTAAATTACTATCAAACACTGTACTTGTGTGAGGAAATGAATCATAAGAAAGGTGAAAAATGCACAACTTCAAAGTCTGTGATTCCTGCTTTTCAAATAATGAGGGCAGTCTGCATGAACAATGTTATCTTGTACCAAACAATGCACAACAAAAAACTTAGCAGCTATGATTTATCACCAAAAACCATGAGGAGAAAAGGGAATATGTCATTAAAATTTAGTCACCAAAACATCTGCAGCTGAATCCAAATAGAGAACTATCTCTTTCTACTACAGAATAAGGCAGAAACTTGGGGATGTCCTTGCAGCTGAGAAAGGTGAATTTAACTGGGCTCTATGAAATGTTTTTCACCTGTTCTGCAATACAGACTGCAATATGTCCTGTAGTCAAGGACAAAAACACTACTGAAAATGTTTCAATATGTATCCCAAATGTATTCTAAAATGTAACCTTCAAAGAACAAATATCTTAAAGCACTCTGAATTTTTTCTGAATATTCTGTATCTAAATAATTGCTACCAAATCTACTGCATTATTTATCAATTTAATAATCTATTCAGTATATTCTGTATTTATTTAATATAATATGTAACATATGGCATATAAAATCAAAGACAAAATATAGATACATTTTCAAATTTGCACCAGTGTGATCCTTATATGAAAGTTCTTACTTCCTTTCTGGAATCAGGTCAGTACCTTGATCTTAGGACAAAATCTGATATTACTCAGTCTTTATTATGTGGGTTTTGGTTATGTTTTCAGTGGAACAGACAGAGAAAATCTGTGGCATATGGACACCCCAGGGTCCATGTTTTTCTGTTACAAAGAACTCAGACAAGGCTGCATTCTCCCTACTTTCCCACCCTGAAATACATCCATTATATGACAGATGACATTAGGTAAGCATCCTGGAGATGGAGACAAGAACACACCCAGCTGGCTTCATATCCCTTCGAATCATGCGCTAGACAGCTCTGCGCTGGAACTGACTGTAGTGGCCTAGTTTGAAATTCTTTAGATAGTACATGGATTCACAAGGAGACAACACTTAACAAGTTTCTGTACAAGCATATTTTCACTTTTTGTCTGCAGAATATTTCAGAATATGTATGTATATGTTTTAGCTGGAGGAAGGCACTGGCGTCTATCTGTAAAAAATCTGATGCAATGACATAAACTTAGTACTAGAATTGTGCAGTTTACAGCATCTATGTAAAAGCATAACCAAAGGGACTGTATTTATCCTCACCATTCCTGAAAGTTTGTTAGTCTTTTTAAGCATTTGCATTAAATTCTATCTGTGCTTTCACCAAATGTTTATGTAGGATTTTACTCAGTCCAGGAGGAGAAGGACACAGGGAACACCTCCTGGGGCAGAAGGTAGAGATTGAAACAGTCAGCACAAATTGAGTCAAATTTACTCATTATTACTCAAAATAGGCTTTTGTCCATTACTGTCTAGTTATTTTCTAAAAACTTGGGTATTTAAAGAAACTGTATAACTCTATAAGCTGTAGGATACTAAGTTTATTTCACTAGAAATCTTCAAAAGGAAAAAATTGGAAATAAAATTTCAGATTAAACTCAGTTCAGATGAATGTGAAGTAATTCATTTACCTTTATATCTATGCACACAGAAACACAGCACACAAATATGTAGAAGAGAAATCAAAATTTGGGAAAATTGCCTCTGGATTGAACTATTCTTTATCAGAAACAGGATCTTGGGCTTTGAAAGTTCAAAGTAAAGCTCAAAGTTTGGCATCATGGAGAGAAGTTAACCAGGTGTGATTACAGACAAAAATCATTCATTCTCTCAATTAATATATGATTCGGCCACATGTTGAGTAATGTCTTTAGTTTTGGGTCTGTCCTCTCAAAAATATTGCATAGAGTTAAAAAAATGAGCAACAAGGAAGTATGGAGTCACACCCATATGAAGAAGGCAAATAGCCCAAAGCACTTGAGTGTGGAAAAGTAGTAACTGAGGAAAGATATAATAGAGCCCTACAAATTTATGAACAGTGTCAGGATTGTGCACACAGGTATTAACTGTTCATTGCATCTTATGGCACAGGTAGTTGGAAGCTCAGAGCACCAAGTCAGTCAGATCCCAATTCAAAACAAGAAGAAGGAGGCAGGTATTTGGAAGCTGGAGCAGACAAGTGCAATTCCTTTACATGGATGAGGACATTTTCATAGACTCAGGAGTAGAAAGGAAGATGAGCTAATGTAAAAGAAATACAGAATCAGGTGTTTCCTGTTAAAAAACAGTTGGGGATTAAGGGAGTATTAGGTAGAAGAATATAACTTCCCAAGCATAATTCTTATGTAGAAAAAAAATCACCTGCTGGTGCAGACAAAATACTGGGTCAGACAATCCATCAATCTGGGCTTGTATGTTCTAACTTTTCCCTGAAAAAGAACTGTTAAAGTGGAGACAAAAATAGAAAAAGGACTTTTTTTCCTTTTTCCTTTTTTGATTCGTGGCACAAATAACTGTATATTTTGGTGGTAATCATCAAGAGCAATGTCCTTATAGAGCTTGAGTAATGAAAGACAAAAAAAATGGAAGAAAAAGGAAATGTATGAAAATTTTCAGAAAAGAATACATCAGAGGGTATGAATCCTCAGAGTAGTTCCAAGTGAAGAACTGGAGACTATCATGAAGATTGGTGCTTTGTTGGCTCAACAAATACCAAATTAACACTTGATTTATGTGTCAAACCAATAAAGGTCATGTTTTAGACCTTGGAATGAAACGCTTGAGAGACTGTACCTGACTTGATTGACCAGGAGTAGAAGGAACCAACCTATAATGATTAAAAGACTTCCATCTGCATGACTATCTTGACTGTAACTAATTTGTACTCTTATATTGTGCTTCTTTCAACATTGTGCTAAACTGATCAGCAAACTGCATTGATGTGCAAAGATAAAGATGTATAGCAGTGTATGAGCTTTAATCTGTTGAAGATTTGAAACTAACAAAAGCCGTTACGTTTCCTTTAAAAATGTTCATACCTATCACATAATTTTATGTGCAAAAATACTGTTTAGTTAATTAAAGTTTGTTAAATCTTTCTGCTTTTCACCTCAAACTTTTACAGCTTGAGATGAATCTTTTCAGTAGGGTTTTAATTTCAATGTAATCTCAATATTGATTACTTCAGTTATTTATGCCTGAGTGAAATGAATCATTACCTACTTCTGTTAATGAACTGAAAAAGAAAAAGCAAACAATGCATTAATTACATTTTCCATTTATACTACATTAAGAGCTGATGTAAAAAAGGAGAAATGAGGAATACAAAAACATCTAAAAAACTAAGAAGTTAATTGTCGATTGGAAATAATTAAAGGATCTTCAGCCTGCAAACCTCCATACAGGCACCTGGGGGGGTTAATAAACCAAAACATAGATATTCACAGATACAATGTACTTGGAGCACAGTATAACACTGAGTGGGACTTTCTGCTCTAAATGGATGGTATTAGAAACAAAGAAGCTTTTAACTGCTTATATTATGGAGGAAAAAATTAAAACACAGACAGTTTTATCTTCTGAAGTATGTAAACCAATCAAGTCGGAAACAAAAGGAATGAAAACCTCTTTCCATATAGCTATATGTGACCATTCATGCAGAATGTTTATGCAGTTGCGGGCACTTCATTGTTCCAGCCGACATCAGGAATTCAGGAATTCAAGGAAGGACACTTTGATTAGACATGTGAACAGAGAAATTTATGGAGAAAAATTAAAACTCATAATAAGCATTCACTAGCTGTATTGGAACTGACAGATTAGGTGTGCAATTCATGTGGCCAATATAGACATTAAAGATTTTGTGAATTATATGTTGCTTAAATTCTGTTTATTAAATTTGAACATTGCATTTCCTTTTTGTTCTTTTGTAGACACCGAGGCAGGAGACTTTTTGCCTCAAGAATTTGTAAAGAAGCAAAACTTGAAAATATTTGAAAGAAAAAAAAAGTGAGAACTTCTGCAATAGAAATGAACATGTAATTGCTTGGAAAACAGCTTTAAAACATTCCAAAATAATTCTTTGTAAAATACAAACGTTTGGGTTTTTTGGTGAAGAAGAATTACTCTTTATATTTCTAAATTCATGGAGACTAAAGAGAAAGAAAAGATACCATCTGTAAAAAGTAATCAATTGCATGGTGGTACTGGCAAGAAATAAGAAAGCAAAAGGTAGTGTACTAAAATGACCATTATAACAAAAAGGGTTCAAAATAGCTATCAAATTATCATCACTATCAATAAACTCTTATTTTGCAAGTTCCCTAAGCAGGTATTGTGTGGCATGGGATCCAATTCTGTAGAAGCTGTGGGAACATAATCATTCGCTTCAGTCAAAAAGGTCATGCCAAACAATCACAAAACTCGTGGACAGAACTTGTGGCGTTCACAGAGATGTGCTCAATATTTTTCTGGAGACTTTTAATGGTCATATTTTCCTAGTCAATGTATATTTCAGCACTTGTTTGAACACCGAAAATTTAAACTGCAATTAATTCTCTGTGTTAAACAGACTAGATGTCTTTGGCTCCTGTGTTTTTTTGCATCAAGTTTATTTCTAATTCTTTGGCTGCATGCATCTTTGTAAGTGTTCATTTTTCTGCCCACATCTGTATGCTCTCTTTTGTTGTTACTTGATATGACAACTAAGTAGGTTTAATTTTTACAATTTCTTTTTATTTTATGTAATTTTGCATACTGATGTGACAATCAAAGTATCCTTAAAGTTTTCCAGACTCTATTCTACATATATTTGTAAAAATAGACAAATAAGTTGTTTCAGATTCGTTTCCTGAGTGTTCAAGATATTTTGTTTAAAGAGAGGTTTTATTGTCTTTCTCAGTATCATAAGGATGTTGTATATTTGTTATTTATTTCCACATCATATTATCAAAATATATTGGGACAACGTCTGCTTCAAACACACACACAGACACACACATTGGAAGAGTAACAGCTTCTCAGCAAGATCAAGAAGATGGAGAATCATGATACAAGGGAATAATGATAACAATAAGGTCTTACTCAAATCCTAATATCTGAAACAATATCAAAGAGATTACTGAAAAAGACAGGCCAATAAATGGAGGGGTTTAACTATTTTAAATTTCCCTTGGCTTACAATTGCCTTTTTTAGATATAAATTTAAGACCTATTGGGTTTCAGTGGAGTAGTTATCATCTACAGAGATTATAGAAGTTGTGCACATGTTGAATTTGGTCCCTTGGATTTTATCGCATTTTATCTGAATAGTAAACCTGTAAAATGGATTAGCCTTCAATTTTAATGTAATATTGTAAAGTAAGATAAGATGGCTTGCCATGATAAGGTACTATAAAGGTTTAAGTAGCTGTTTTCAGGATAACTATGTGGTAAGTGACCAACAGCTATATGCCAGTACCTGATTCGTTACACAGTTTTTCTTCTAACGCGTGGTTTATGGCTTCAGCAAGTGTAAACAGTGGTGAATAGAATGGGAGAAGCTTTATAGTTTTCAGATGTTTTCGATATCTATAGAGTTCATAACATGTTTTTGTTCATCTTCATCACAGGTAACTGCGAATGCTCACTTTTTCCAACAGGAATTAGTTTACTTAAGCTGAAATAAAGCAGAATACTTTCCTGTACTGAAATACCAAGACATGATAAAACCCCTGAAACCTCACCAGCTCCTCCAGCATTACTGGAGATTACCAGCAAACTAAGGGGAATTTGGATACTATGAAAACATCACATCATTTCACTTTTGTATTTGAAGTTATTTTTAAAATGTCAGAATATTGAAAGCCTAAGACTTATTTTACTCATACAAAACTTACCTTACTTTTTTTGGAGTACTTAAATAAGTAAGTGTATACAATATGGTTTTAAGTTTTTTATAAAATGTCTCCTATACTTCTAATGGCAGAAATTTCACATATATTTTTTGGTTTCCATTTCAACTGTGTTTTCTTCTATTAAGAATTTTCAGAATTAATGTTCATTTAGTAATAATATTTTGTGTCACCTTCGAGTCATGAGCCTCTGTATTAACTGCAGGTCTTAATGTGCCTAATTGTTAATGTGTGCATGCAGTAAACATCATCTTGTCCTATAAAACAAATTATTTCTTTATATACACATTTTATTAATCATTATATAAGTGCAAGTCCACTAATTAAATTATTTCTTATGGTGCTGAACTTAATTTTTATCATCAATAACTTTCTTTCAACTTTATGGTTTGTGTACAGACCCACGAGAATGGTGTTATAGTTTAATATTATCCTAGAGGCTAAGAAGTTGTTCCTATAAAGGACTTGGATTGTTGAAATGAGTTTAGTAAGACATTTGGGTTCCTTGAATGTCATCTCTACATAACCTTGAACATGACAAATGAGGATTTGAAGAGCATTAATAATGTATGGGAAATGCAATCTATTTTCCGGCTCCACAGTCATAATTAGGTTCTGATGGAGTCGTCTGTACCAATTTACTGAGAACCTTTTATTTCAAAAAAACCTCCACTTTTCAGGGTGTTTATCAGTGATGGTGGAAGGCATTAAGGCCAAGTTTAGAAGTAAAAGGATTAGGAATTTTGTGTAAGTTACTTGCCCTTATACCAGTTATTGTCACCAGTAGACAGGTAAGTCTAGTCTGCTGCTGACTAAAGCAAGTTACACTGCAATTTATGCAGAAAGGAACATTGTCTACAACACATATGAGGCCCCCATGAAAATATATATGTTTTGGTCCCTATAACCCAAATAATTAGAAAAAGCAAACAGGTAGAAATAACTTCTGTGTTAATATTTTGCATTTAGTTAGTAGACCAATAATCCCCTAATTATGAAGGTGTTTTATTATGATGACTGTGATATTCTCTAGAGCTGTGCCCTTTAATTTTATATTAAAAATTTCTTAAGCCAACTTTATGCACTTATGAAAATATTTTCTAGAAAGAATAATTACATATTGATTTTTTCTCCCTATATTCCTTATGTAATTTTTAGTGGTAAAGAGAAGTATCATATTACAGTACTGAATCCCAAGAGGGATGGAATTTGCAAATGTGGCAGGACAAAACCTGGAAGTTTGAATGCAACTTCTGCTGTTATGATTATGTATTATATTCTCTCATAAGAACTCTTAATTGTTTTCTTTAAAACAATGATTCCTATAGATTGTTCCATATTCACATACCATAATTTTAGGTGCGCTACAAAATAATAATAAATAATAAATAACAATAAATCTTGTTTTCCTGATTTGCTGATAACTGTATTTTACATATGATAAAGCAAGCACTAACAAATGTAGTGTACTGAGCTGCACTCCTGGCTTGTATGAGAGAAGCTGTGACCCACGGGAATCCTTGCACTGAATAGTTCTGTTTTATCTGAGAATAGACAGGAATAGGCACCAATCATAATTTTCAACAGAAATATTTCACTACAACATTAAAATATTATGTCGGTACCCCATTATGCTGGGGTCAGTGCTAACACATGAAAGGATGTGAACAAAATAGGGCAATCTCTTTAAATGAGATTTTAAAAATAGTAAAATTAAATTATGTTAATCATTGATTCAATTAATGGGAAAAAAATTGAGATGTAGTGGTTAGTGGACAGCAGTTTCTCTCTGCAGTCATTTCATCACACAAGAGAAAAAAACTGCTTAGTTTTAGCCTGCGTAATTGTAACACTGCCATATTTTCTCAAAAAAAGCAATCTTACAGAGGTCAGATAGTGTGCTTTAGTTCCTCCAATAGATTTTTTTTTATTATTTATCTGTTTATTTATCTGCAAAATTTCTGTTGTCACAATAAATTATCAATTACTAAAAGACATATCTTGGTTACTTTAGTATGAACATACAAATATTGGAGCAGGATCGTAGTATCTGAGAAAAGTTGCAATTATCAAATGTCAAAAATTTTAAAAAGCAGACTTTAGAGGCCATGGTAGAAGGAATGCATGTCAACAATATATAATTTATAGGAGGTATCTAAGTAAGAAAAAATTTCTTTAAAATTCTATATTGATTGAAGTTGGTGAGGTGCTGTCAGTGGGAGACTGAAGGGGAAGATGTTATGTGCGGGCAAATTCTCTTCAAAGGCAGAGCAAAAAGAAGCAAAAAGAGTAAGAAAGAGCAGAGGGAATACCAAGGCCAAGGCCAGAGGAGAAACAGCAGGTGCTCTGTGGAGGAGAAGGCATTCCTGGCAGCCCTTGCAAGGACCCACACGACGGAGCAGATATACACTGCAGGCTGTGGAGATCATATATTGGAGCAGAGGAAAAATGTGATGAAAAAGTGGTAGCAGAGAGAAAGGAATGTCTACTGCCTGCAACCTCCTCACTTTTCTTTCCTCTCACCTGAATCAATAATTAAGTATTTATTTTATTTGTCAGTTTTCTCCAAATCAAGTCTCCTTTGCCCGTGGCAGTAATTTGTAAACTATTCTTTTTTTCTAAATCTATTTTTATCTCAACCCATGAACTTTTTTACTTCTGTTTTTCTTACTTATTCTCTTTTGTCTATAGCAGCCGGGATGACCGCAGGCCGTCCTGGAGCCTGTGGCCTCCTTATGCGCACTGCTATACTGTCGGCCTAGAGCCTGGACGCTTCGGCTCCACGAACCACGTCTCCGCCGTGAAAGAAGGGACCGAGTCCAGAGCAGTAGGAGTGAGGAAAGGCTTTATTGAGGGATCGGGGACTGCTCAGGACTGAGCCGACTACCCCTGCGCGCACCGCCTTTTATGAGGGGGTGGGCGCAAGGGGAGCGGCTGGTGGCTAGCGAATCAGGGTAGAGCAAGGATGGTAAGAGGACCCTGTCAGTCAAAACAGGGGCCAATGGGCTCAGACGGAAGGAGTGGTCGGGGAGGCCCAGCCAATCACTCGACGCCCTGCCTGGAAATTTCCAGAAGGCAGGGATCGTCCAAGGAGTGATTGACAGGGCCGGGGGAAGGGTTAACAAAGAATGACAGGGCGGGAAAAGATGGGACACACCAACCAGGATTTACAGCAGGTAGGGAATGGACGAAACCAACCGGGGTACATTAAAACTTTAACTTTTAACAAAGAGACTTCAAAACTCATACAGCTTACAATTTATTGCTTTAACACACCACTACATCTGTCCTGCCAAAGAGGGAGGAAGAATCAGTGAACAGCTGAGTGGAAGTATTGCTGCTAGCCAAGGACAGACTAGTGGAAATGTAAGCAAAATATAAATTTGGCTCTGGTCCTGTTCATGTGTATATTTCTACAAAAACAGGTTTAGCCACTACCCCCTGGAATTTGACCCCCATCACTGAATCATGGTGTCAGTATTTGTTTTTTTCTTTATTACCCCTTCTTCTATCAATGTATCTAGGAATTAAATTTCTGTCTATTATTCATATTAGGTTGTATCACAGCTTTTCTGCAATTTCGCCATGCATTAAATGATGTCATTTCTTCTCTAGAAATTGCTAGTATTATTAACTCAGAGGCTTAAAAATCATTAGTCATCTACTTGTCCTTTCCTCAGTCATTTTTAGCATTTGATTAAAAGATTCCAGCTTTAGAAAGAACTTGACTGTTTTTCTAGCTTTAAATTGTTTGGGTTTTTTGCCAAATGTGTTCTATGTGTTACAACATCTGAATTATTAAGGTGCACAATTTAATGCTTTTATCCTCAACTGTGTGAAAGAAAATTTTTCTCATTATAATAAAAAGCTGAGATCTCAGGCAGTTGTTAATGTTTTTTATTAAAGCTTTGAGTAGTTATGATCAAATACTAAATTCATCTTGTATGTATTTATATCTGTAGTTACTTGCTGCTTTTTAAACATCAAACCATATGCTTGGATATATGCTGAGAGCCATGAATGAGTAAGTACACATGCATGCATGCAGACTTTAGATAGTTGTGTGTACACAAAGGAAATCAGGACCTCAGCAGACAAAATGAGTATTCCCTTCACAGCTGAAAATCCTCTTTACAGAAGTTAATGAATTATAATGGAAACGTATATGCCATCTAAAAAATTACCTCAGGGTAAGTGTTACCCTCCCATGCAGGGTAACACTTATCAGTTTTACTTATCTCCCCCTGGATACAAGTTCAGATAATTTTACAGCAACCATAAACTGATGTTGTGCACAAGGATCTTAAAATCTGACAAATGTTTTCAGTGATTGAGAGATTACAGAGATTACAGATTGAGAGATTACAAAGCATTGCTGAATGAGGAGTAATTGCTAAACATATGAAGTCGGTGTCTTGGCCAACCCAATATATGCAGTGGTAGAAAGGATCCAGTCCTGAACAAAGAATGGCCAGGTAATAATCACAATGGGGCTCTGAGCTCTCCAAAGCAATATTATATTGTTATCAGACTCTTTAGATAGAGGAGCTGAAGGCTGCTCCAATCCTTCAGGAAGTTTTTTAGTTTCATGTAATTTAGTTAACATTCACGGGAAAAGAAAAATGCATCTGCAGTGGTACCTTGTAAGTCTGCTTTGTAATAGTTGCACAGGTGAAGTCTTCTATTTATCTACTTTGCCACAGATTGGAGTAATGGGCTACCTCTCTGTTACGAGAATAAAAGAGACTGAATACCTGTGGACATTTGTACTTTTCTGTGCTGCCAGATGGAAGCCAGGTGATGTACCTTAGTCCCTTTCAAATGGCCAGAGGCACAAATTTAGGCAACTGAACTCGCCCAAGTGACAGTATTGACAAGAGACTTGACTCAGCACCTTGCATATGGATAGATGCTCTGTGACCTTTGATATGCTCTGGGTTTGCTGCATGGCCTCCAGCTGCTGCTCCAGGTGGAAACATTCCCATATGATTCCTGTGTCATATTTGTTAACTGCGGAGGGTGTTTGTGCTAACTGCCCAACTGGCAGCTCAAACAGAGTTAAAAACCTATGCACAAGCCCCTGGGATGAGGTAAAGTGTAGTATTAAGACATTCATCTGTATTTAGAGGTCTAGATGCATGCTGAATATTTAGGTTTCCTAGTTAGTGCTTCAGTGACACTGAAGGAGCAAATCAGCTGGCAAACCACAATGTTCAGAGGGATTTGACATGCAGGCAAGGAGTGGTCAGATGAATGAATGAATGAATGCATCACAAAATAAGAGGAAAATACAAAGCAAGAAATGGTAATCTGTTTAGGAAGAAGCTTTCATGGGAAGTGCGGGAGGGAGAAGTATTGATAACAGAAGTGTTTTATTTTGCTTTGTCCTGGCAAAGGACACTAAAGAAATATCGTCAATTCTTCAAATGGAATAGTACATTTTTAAAGGGATTATTTTATACATGACAATTCTATGACCTTTAAAAGTTCTAAGAAAATTGCAGATATTTTAAAAGACGCACTTTAAGCAAAAAAATATTAAGAAACCAAGCTTTCAATATTTTCTCAAAATATTTTTCTTGACTTCAAAATGAGATTATAGATAGTTTTGTATTCCTGAATTTGTATATTATGAAATATTTGATGAAAAAAAAATCTTCCAATGAGTTTTTGTGATGTAAGACCATATTAGGAATTGGAAAAGGAAATCTGTTGAAATGCCACAGACAAAAGAAGCAATAAAAGTATTCTTTTATGTCTAAACATCTTCTGAGATGATAACAAACAGAAGAGTTAAAAGAAAGAAAAAGAAGAAAAAGAAAAAGAAACAGAAAAAGAAAGAGAAAAAAAGAAAAAGAAACAGAAAAAGAAAGAGAAAAAGAAAAAAAAAAGAAAAAGAAAAAGAAAAAGAAAAAGAAAAAGAAAAAATGTATTTGAAAATATCAATCTTTAATCTGGCACCAGCAATGGAAACAGGAGAAACATGGTTTTAAAGGTCGTTCATAACCCCTTTTCCTCTAGGAAACTAAAAGAAAAACTTCATCAGAATTTGGGAATAATTCCTAGAATTGAAATTCTGGGATGTCCCTTCCCTGCATACTGGGGAAAGTGAATGGAAAGTGAGGAGCTTTGGACTGGCTTTCATTACACCCAGCAGACCGAGCAGGAAAAAAATAGATTGAAAAGAAGGGACTGTGGTTTTTTTTCAACATAAAAAACAAATCTGAGATCAGAGTGCCTCTGAAAGCTGCACTCACAAACAAGAATAATTCCTTGATTTTCAGGTTTCTGTCACCTTGACTCACTATTAAGGTGAACCTAACACTCTCCTAAGGGGTGACATGAGTTTATGTGCCTAGGAAGGTGAGGATCAGGGGCATTGATCTGGGGAAAGCTGTGAAACAGACAAGGAAAGCGACAGAAAAAAACTGCAGTAATTGAGGAAACCTTCAGAAATCTCATTTGGCCAGTTTCTCACATCTTACTGGCTTGTTATAGATGACATTCCAGTCAATCTAATTATGAAAACATTTGTCACTACCAGCTGAGGAGGGATAAAAATCAGTGGCCACAAAGGTGATTGCATTAGTCACCTCTATTACTAAAGCTACCATTTAAATCCTATTGAAATGAAGGAAAAAAATCAGGTGATTTAAAAGGAAATGAGACCATGGCACAACCACACCTAATAAATAACCTACTCTGTTGTTTTATAAACTGCTGTGGGTCTTTAAATAACCAGCAAGAAAGATCATGTGGAACATGGTTGTTATTACAAAAGCTAGTTGATCTATTCCATAATTGCTGTTATGTATTTTGTGTGCAATCATAGAATGCTATTTTTGTGTGAGCCTTTCATTAATCTCCAGGTAGGCTGCCAAAAGTATGATGGATTTTTTTTTAGAACCAAGTACTCAGGGGATCCAGCCAGCTCACATCTTACACTAATCAGTAATTTTATAATTATTGACAAATCAGCTAAAGTGCAAGCTTCATTTGGAGCTATATTTGACCAGCTACTCTGTTATAGTAAATCTATTTTCCTGTCAAACAGATTGAAACTGGATTTATTCATTGCTTTAAAAATGATAGCTGGCATAAAAATGCATCTGGCACCAGAAGCTAATACAGCTCAATTTAGGTGCTGCAGAGACACTCCAGTCAGCCTTTGGTGACTTGCTTATATGTTGTATGTGTACTTTGGGTTTTTATTTTTCTTTTTAGATGGGCTTATACGTCACTATCAAGTTTTGACTTGATTGACAACTTGCAATAAACCAAAACCAATTTTTTTCCAATTTATCTGCTTGCTATCTTTTGCAAAAAAATGTAAACTGGGCATAATGGAGGTTAATTTTCTCAACTCTATGTGAGTAGAGTTCAGAAAATTAATTTATATCTGTGTTTCTCACAGGCTCATATGAACACATATTTTCTGGGCTTTTTCCTAGTTCTGGGAAGCCAAGATTTTAACTCTAGAATTAAAGTATATCTTTCAGGTATACTAAACTAAGCTTCCATTTCACTGCCGTGTGTTAACAAATGTTGGTGGAGTTGCCTGTACAGCAGTAAGTTATCAAAAGCATTTCACTACCATAAAACTGAGATGTTTGGGCCCTGTCCAACCACAGTGTTAGAAATATTAGGATTACCTATTCAAGACACAGGTGGAGTTAGGGGTTGGAGTCACAAAAGCCAGCAAATGGGACAGTTATCCAAAGACTTAAGTGAACCAAACCATGAGAAAAAACAGTGAGATTGTATTGGAAAAACAAAAAAAATTCACAAAAACAGTTTTGACATGTATCTAATCCTCCTACCCCTTCAGCTACACTCATATCAGTCCAGAGGACATTAATATGAATGTCTATTGGAATAATTTGACACAAAGGCACGTTTTCTGTATTACAGAAGCTGTCTCAGTTTGGATATGTTACAAGCAATCGTTGTATTCCAACTGCTTGACAAATGCACTACTGGCATGATCAGGACTCCAACTTGACCACTTTCCTTTGAATGATGTCCAGTACTTCTCCAGCAATGTAAATGATTCAGACACTTCCACTGGGTTTTAACCTGAGGTAGTGCAGACCATGTTAGCTTTGCCATGGAGGAAACTTTTTGCACCTGTGAAGCAGCTCTGTAGCTCCAGAACCAGCAGCGTCAGTGTGGGAGTGGATCATCATCTCCTTCACTATAAAAAACTGAGACATTGAAAGGTAATGGAAAAATCAGGAGTGGAATTTGTGGCAATTGAAGCCTAAGCTTATTCTCTAACTTCTGAACCATGCTTCCTTTATGGTAATGATGCTATTGTAAGAGAATATTCTCTCTTCATCTGCAGAGATAAGCCTGTATCCAGTCTGAAGAATGCAAAAAACAATGAAAAGACTCTCAGGGGGTTCATTGCCTTCTAGTTCCACTTTAATGCACATTTCAATGGACATCACAATTTAAAGCTGTGTTTCAGGCAGCACAAATCATGCTATAGTGTTAGAAACTGTTTCAGCTCATGATGAGGCAGTTAATAAGCCTTGAAGTATATAAGATGCACTCAGGAGAATCAAAGCAATGATACTTAGCTGAGTCATCAGAGAAGACTTCTTCCCTCATCTATTCTGGCATCTGTTAAAATGAAGATATTTCAATCTTTTCCATTAATGACTGATTAATGATCTATGGAATTTCACTACCTGCTGAAAATATGCCCACACAGTCACAAAGCTTTTCATGACTGCTTATTCTATATTATTATGGTGTCCCAAAAGACTGTTCTATGTTGCACACATAAAATATCTACCTCAAAATTTTTTGCAGCACCTAACAGAATCAGCAATGTCTTTGTCTTTGTCATTCTGTCTCATATTAGTTGTATATTATTTTATTTTTGGTTTCATCTTTCTTTTTTTTATATTCCTATAATTCTACAAATTTTTGTACTTTGACCTCTGATTACTTTTATAAGCTAATTCCTATCCATTATTTTTTCCAAGGCATCAGTGTAAATGGTAACAGAGAGAATACCATAGTTATTCAAATAACATTTACTACACACTATGTACTTTTAATTTTACAATAAAATACTTATACTTTTCCACATATATTAGAAAAAATTATTTCTCCACCTAAAATGACAAATCTAGTATTATATTCCCTCAATAAACACGGAACAACAGGGACAGGTAAAACTCCCTTTATGTTCCTTAAAAGTTGTTTGGCTTTTTATTAAAGAAATTAAATAAACAGTTATGATATTTCTAAAAGGAGGGTCTAAACCAAAAAAAGAGTTGCTTTTAACTTTTATTTTTCATATGAAAATTAGACTTAAGAGAGAAGGAATAGGTAGGAATTCTGACACACTGAACACTTCTGGTTTGTTGCCTGTTTTCCTCACAGTGAAGAAGAAGAGAATAATATTTTAGGTTTCTTTTGAAATGCAAAATTAATCTCCTAACTCTACATTTTAACTTAAATGGTTAATTCAAGTCAACGGTTAACAGGATGAGGCCTTTTGGAGATCTAGGAGCAATTGAATTACAGTATAACAAATAATATACTTCATGACAGAGCAATCCCAATTAGGTTAGACATTTGTCAGCTCAACAGTTTTGTTACTACAGAATTAATCATGAATCTACATTTACTTACTCTGCCACTGGCATTAATCCAATATTTATCATAACATAGCAATCTATTCTCTATTTATACATATTTGTGGAAGGAGAGAGATTCACACTGTAGGTAAGTAATGTCCACACTTCAGAATTGCTTTTCAGTCAGCTGGACACTGTTAAACACTGTGAAGAAAAGACCCTAAATCAGTTTGGTGAGTTTTTCAACTTAGTCTAGACCAACTGTTGTAATTATAGATTTTAAATGTCTTAGTCAATTAGCAAAGAAGTCTGGACATTGTAAACTATGTAAACTAAGCTTTGAAAAATGTTTTCAGAAGTGCCTCTGCAATCACAGGCATTAAGGCAAGTCTGTAAGAGTATAATCACATAAAAATATTTGGGAACATATATAACTTGCAAATGCATTAGAGCTGCATGAAGGTTACCTCAAATTATTGTGGAAATGGAACATTTGACTGTAATTCACAGCAAAATAAATTATAGTTCACTTTAGGTGGTTTCCATTAGGCATGCACAAATGTCCATCTATTGTAAGGTACATATAAAGTTAGAAGCAATATTGTCTATACTATCATTTTTTCAAGATACTATAGGAATAAATTAGCAAATTACAAGCTAAATTGGCTCCAAATACACAAAGAATTATGATATAAGCATATTTCTTTAGTAAAATATAAGGGTCAGAGAATGATACCTAAAAAGAATATGGAAGTATTATAGTTCCTCTGATGAAATGCAGCCAAACTGATAATCAGGAAGCTGCAGCTTCGAGGAGAATAAGGGAGGAACTGTCTGGGTGGTCTGATGTGAGTTGATTTCAAGAGCTCTATTATCCTAAAATGGATACCAGGTATCCAAGCAGTGAAGAATGTATAAACATTAAGTGGGAGTAGAGTGCAGCACTCAGAATCCTTTGGGAAACAAGAAGAAACAAAAGAAAAACACTTGTAATGATTGCATTGTATCGCAGAAAGACAGAGACCAATTGCTTCAGCACAGCCTGAGGAATATCTATTACCCTATCTGCAATGAAACCTTAATCCTCTGTTCAGAAGTGACTGAAATTATGATGAAATCAGTCCTCCTAGAAATAAAATTCAGCTCAATAATTGCTGCAGTAAGCCTATTCCCTCTGGCTGTTCTAAGGTATAATTTTTATTATTTTTGAATTTTGAGTGGATAACCTAGTCATCATGTTGGTGAGCAAAAACATTTAAAAAAGATAAGACCAGTTGTTGGATTTAGGCTTCACATACTTTTGGGCCAAAATTATCTGAATTTAATACTTTAGTTGTTCATTTGTCATTCCTCATAACTAAGCAGAAGATGGAGGGAAGTGAAAAGGAAGGAACCTTCAGAACTGTATCTGCTTTCTGCTTTAAGAGCAACCCTGATTTTCTTTGATGCTCATTCTGACTCCACCGCTTCTGCTAAGCGCCAGATCAGATGTTCCTATGACATCGCTAAACTGAATGAATCAAGGGAGTGGAGGGAAAGAAAAACCTTTCCAAAAGAAAAAACACTTCAAAAAAATCCCCAAAGTGAATGTCTATGCCAATTATGAAAAACTGGTAACCCAGCCCTACCCTTATGAAAAAAAATGTTTACTCATCTAGGTTTAAGAGATTCAAAATATGTTTCTTGCCTTGGTAAATTTGGTAATCTCCAGTGAGTCTGCATTGAAAACAAAGATCTTGCAACTTGACCGTTTCTATTATTGGCTACCTGCATTTGTCTCATGAGTTCTCTAGAAATCGTTTCAATAAAAAGCTTTTATATGATACCAAGGATGAAAACAAGAACATGCAACCATATCTGTTCCATAGATTAATTGCTTCTTTTGAATACAACTTGGTCTAGAGAAATAAAACATTTGGCAAGAATAATTTCTCACCAACCAGAAAGGACACAATTCTGGGAAAAAAAGCAAGAATTTTTGCCCTTGCAACAGAATCTTTCAATTTTGCTTATTGTGATTTTGCTCTTTTGTAAATAACCTGGTCATCCTGGCCTTTCATTTTGTACAAAACCTTCAGATTTTTCACTTGTCAAAAATAGATCTCTTCCCAAAAAACATGAAAATATTTAATGTCATTTTAAACCAAAAGAAACCAATACAGTTGAAAGAAATTGCTTCAGTCATTTGAGAACTCTACAGAGATATTGTGAAATACTAAATTCAGGTCAACAGGAAATTCAAGCAACTTCATGTTTCTTCTCCATTAAAAAAGGAAGGCAATGAACTAAATAAAATAAATTCAGAAGTTCTAAAGCAATATGAATATTGATGCTTCATAAGCCACAAGGAGCAAAATGCATGATGTTTAGATTCTAAATGTGAAATTGATTTCTATTTGTTGAACTGTTAGGACTTTTTTTAACATCAGTTATTGCCTTATGCTCTCTGTACAGCTTTGACAGTTGACGTAGTTTTGACCAATTTATTTGCTTCAATTTGCTCTAAGACATATTTCTATGGTATTTACGGATATATAGAGGTTATATTATGGAACTGATCCATTCACTGACCAGCAGAAGTGAACTTTATTCTTTCTGCATCTGAAAGGCCTTTCTATTAATATGATATTTGCAACTTCACTTTTGGATCATTATGTGTGCAAACATATTTTTACATGGTAGAGTTTACATACAGGATCCCAATCTTCCTTTGTGGAGGAAAGGAATGAATTCATAGCAGTTTAGGACCTGAACTACAATGATGAGGATTTTTTCTTTTCCTCTCTCTTCAACATAACATTTCTAACGTAGGAAAAAAACATATTATGTGAGAGAATTTCAAGGCTTCCTTGCAGTATGATGGTGTTATCTAGTCAGGTTATAACACTGCAGCTTGAAACAATGAAAACCAGACTCCACTTTATTATCTAATGACAGCTGCTGCAAAACTTTGTCATGTCTTTTTTTGCTTAAGTGCGACAGAGTCTGTTGTGGCCAACAACTTCCCTAATACTTAGTCTTTTAACCTAACTTCATTTTTTGTGTTAAATTAGATATTTTGTTTCCCTTCTTGTTAAAAGTTCTGGCTGACATTTCATGTGTGCTTCCAGTATCTTTTTTTTTCCCTTCACAGTATTTCTAATTCACTTTCTTTATTCCCATTTACTCTGTCAGAGGTTTTGTTCTTCTGACTTGGT
>VYXD01013463.1:0-142192 GCA_013397195.1 Hylia prasina | reverse complement strand
CCCCACCCAACAAACAAACAAAACCCGCAAAAAACAAACCACCAAAACCCAATAACAAACAAAACACTAACAAACCCCTATTCTAAACAAAATCAAAAAACCACCCCCAAAATCAAAACACACCCCATAACCCCTTATTCATGGTGTTTTGTGGCAGAATTTAGCAGAAAAACAATGCTCACCTTGTTTCCTCTACTCTGTAGGCTCAAGTGTTTGTGGAGTAGATACTGGTGCTATTTTAGTTACTGTAAGTTAGGGTTAAAACACTACTTGTAACTCTTCTGATATGTCAGACTATCCAATAAATGCTCTGTGTGTGCTGTAGGGTCCCTTAAGACAGCTAACACAGCCATGTAACTAAGCAGCTACTGCACTCCCTCTCCCTTGCAGAAGAGGTATTCAGATGCTTGGAATAATTTAGCAGCTCCTCTGAGAAACCAGAGCTGTTCAAAAAATGCTATCAGGAGTGAGGATCTCATCTGATGTTTTTCCACCTCTTCATAGATTTTTTTTTTCTTCAAGCTAGCTCATATTCTACCTGATGTGCTGAAGTTCCTTGCTGCAAATTCAATTTGCCTTCAAATATTTGGCACTGCTTCAAGGAAAATGATCAAATGATCCAGTTCACCTTGATCCCTTAATTTTGAAATTGCTTGGCTTGCTCTTTCTCCCACAGTGCTAGGTCAAGATTTTCTTCCCAGGGTGAGTTTCAGTTCATATTCTTTATTTTCACTAGCTGAGTTGCCGATTTGTAGAATGTCTGTCAATTCAGATTTTTTTCATGTGTCAGACTGCTTGGCCTTGAATGTTTGCCAGTATAAGAGAAAGGGAAAACATCCAACCATCTAAAGGAAGAAGAGAATTCCAAGTGTGCAATAAATAAGAAGTTTTCAAAAGTGTACTTTTTTTTTTCCGTTTCTGAGCTTAAATTTATTCCATACACAAATTTGAACCTACAGCTGTGAGAAATGGCACCTTCAGGAGAAGCCCTTCTGTCACTGACATCTTACCTAACAAGAATCTAAGGAAAGCACAGTGGCCTGATGGTTTGCTTTTCCTTTGTGTCACTACGTGAAAGAGCATATGGAGCTTGGAGTGCTAATTATGGATATAGAACTGTATAAAGAAATTTTGCCCTCAGCACTGGACTCCACTGTGTGGATTAACTCGACCAACCATCAGCACTGAAGGGAAGGCACTGCACTTTGAGTGTCCTCGGTTTGAACTAAAGAGCCAAGACCTGTCACTAGACAAGTCATATCTAATGCAGATCAAGCATAAAAGAAGATTAAAACCACTATTGCCAAAGGACATATGCTTACATTACTACAGCCAAGTAGCTGCATGGATATAGTCATTTCTCCACAACAAATGATTTCTCTTGTTTATCTGTGTCTCACAGCCATGATGTGTTGCTCAAAGGTGAGGTATTGTTTCTTCATGGCAAAGGCAAATCTCACATGCCAAAATTTTTATTCTGATCATTCTTGATTGGTGATTTTGTAACTCATATTATCATACTATAAATCATCACCTCACTAACACAATATTTCTGTGTAAAATATTTTCTTTCCATTACAGGTAGTCTTTTGTGGATGCTGAATGTGAGAGATCAGGCAGCAGCACAGTGTTTGTGTGAAACTAAGTTACATACCTTTTTCACAGTGGCTTGAGAAATTGTGGCCTGAGAAACTATGAGGAGGAATTCAAACAGTCTTTGGAGAAAGTAAAACAACCCTTGCAGGTGTTGTTTGTTGACCTGTTGTTTACTTGCAAGAAACGGTCGAGGGGTGTTTCTAACAGTCCAGTGATAGAGATGCTTTGGTTTGCTGCTCAATGAAACCTTGTTATCTTGAATTTGTCTATAAAAGAGGATGTTGAAGAGTAAAGATCGCTCTCATTTTGCTTCTAAGCCATGAGAATCTTGTGTCATTATTATTACCATCACTAATACAATTGTGAGAGTCTTTCTCTTTAGTGTGTTTAGCTTTGAATTCCTTTGTAGAGGACATATGTTTTCTCTTCTGACTATAGAAAAAATGTATTAAAGAAGTCTAATGAAAATAACACGGAATTTCACCAGATGAAATTTAGACAATACAAATGTTGTACAATATCTCTTATCTCCTAGCAATAATGATTGTCTTTTCCATATGTAGAAAATTTTAATAAACTTTTTGCTTTTCATAGAAAGGGAAAGAAGGTCAAATAGACTTGCAGGAGTCTTTACAATTAAGGGAAAAGGAGAAATACAATGTCTACCAGAAAGTATGGACAGTATTGGAGAGTTGCAGCAGCCCTCTTTTTAGAGGGTAGAAATGCACTGAGACACAGACTTCTTGTTCATCACAGCACAAAAAGAGTCCTGGTTTATTCCTCTTTACAGCTCAGCCATCCTGACTCTGACTGTTCACTGACTGGGTGCAGCAAGCTCCTACTGTAGGTTTCCCTTGCAGCCTCTGACTGCTGGTTCTTTCCTGCTAAACTATGACTGCATGTATGAGTTTGCAGACTGACTGCAGGCTTTTACCCAGCTAGACTGTGACTGCAGATTCCAACAACAGGCTCTAACTGCAGACCCAGACTGACCTCACTGAGTGATTCTCTCTCCCCAGGGTCCTTCTTCATGATTCCTTCTCACTACCTAACCTACTCCCTTTTATCACACTTAATTGGATGTAGCTCTGATTCATCAGGAACAAGGCTGTAGTGGGTAATTAACACAGCTGTTACTTATCAGGTCACCTGTATTCCCTTCTCCTACACTGGAATAGGACAAAAGGAATTTTTGATCACCTTTGTCTAGATTCCTCAGCAAGGGTGAAATATTCAGTTTGAATCATTCACTTTTATTCAAGATATTAAATAATTTGAAACAATTAACTTTATTTTCTGATGAAATTGAACCCTCTCTAAATGTATTTAGTGCAAGATTCTACACTATTTGTTGGATGACACATAAGAGTACAAGTTCCTTTTTACAAATAAGCTGGTGTGGGTTGATAGGTTTTGTTCTATTTTGTGTTCATTGTGCTTTGGATTCACTAGAATGGGAATTTACTACTCATTCTTCCTAAGTTTTACAAAAAGTGCCCACAACCACACTTAGCTTACAAGGGGAATCATTTAATCTAGTCTAAAAACAGTGTCATTCATTAAAAAAGTGACTTCATATTTGAAAATAGAGCTTTCCTTTCCTTTCCTTTCCTTTCCTTTCCTTTCCTTTCCTTTCCTTTCCTTTCCTTTCCTTTCCTTTCCTTTCCTTTCCTTTCCTTTCCTTTCCTTCCTTGTTGTGTTTTGAAAGATGGGATAAAACCACATGCTAAAATAGAATTAAAACTCATCCCATGCAATTTTTCTCATAATACTTTAAAAATAACATTATATTACATTTTATTTTCACTTATTTGTAACTGAGAATATTTTTGTGGATGAGTTGTGCTGCCAGATGAGATATTTCCAAAAGCACTTTGCTGACAGATAATTGACCATTTGACCACTGGTCCACATAGTTGTAGAGCTGTGAGTGTAACTTTCAAGTTCCTTTTTTATATATGTATTCTTCAGCTTGCAATTTCATAGCATTCTGGAATGTCCTTTCCTTGCAGAATTGTCAAGAAAAAGCAGAGTAATAGAGGTCATCTGTGAATGTAATGAAAAGTCTCACAGGAATCTCTCTGCTCATAGAATGTCAGTGGTGGTGTGAGCTTTGCTGTGATTTTATTCCAAGCTGGAAGAGCTCTGATTCCTAGTGTATGACTCCTTTTTATGTTCTCTAGTTCAAGTCATACCATTTGTTTTCAATAAGATTCTCTTACTTTACTCTCTCAGTACATCTAAAATTAACTATCACAATTTAATTCTAAATTAGACTGCAAAAACTTAAAATGTTATTCTACAGGTGTTTGTATATTATTTATAAAAATATTCTTAATTTCATAAAAATATTTTTACAATATAATAGTTTAATTTCCACTGAGATTTCCTATCTAATTTTGTAATTAATATTTTATTGTGATAAGAAATCAGCAGTAAACTACAACAGCATATAAATATTAATTGTATTTTGCTTTTTTATGAGTTTATGATCTCATTATAGTTCATGATACAGAAGTCCCAAGTAAATAATTATTATATCTTCCATATTATCATGTTACAAGGATGTGTAATATGACTTACGAGGGTTTGATATAGTCTGTTTTTGACATAAATGATTGTATTTATTTTTCTTATACCACTTTTAAAATATATTTAAGAACATGAAGTATTCCTGATTTGAAAAACATTTGTAGATCAAAATATCCAATAATCTCTAAAAATATCCAAATACATGTTTGTACAAATTGTCAGGAAGTTTCTGGGAAATATCTGTACATTGCCTGCCTGTAAATTCAGTTCTTCAGAAAAATAAACCTTGTGAATCTGAAGCTACACTTACCTTAAGCACAAGTGTGATAAAGCACTAAGCCAGTGAAATATTACAGCTTGCACTATCAGTTTAATTAAAGAAAAAAAAATATTTCTGGATGTAATTCAGTTCACCAACTGGAAATTTATTTCATCTACAGAATCAAACCTCATTTTTGTTGCAACTAGCAAATCAATTATCAAGAATGATAGTCTGTGTGCGTGTGAGGGAAGGGGAGAAGAACCTCTTTTACACCTGTGGACACAATTTAAATATTACTTTTATACTTTAGCAACTAACAGCAGAAACCACTGAATCAGATACCATGTCTGTAGTGTTTGTAAAAATCCACTCAAATTTCTCAAAAAGTTTTTGTTGCTCCACAACAAAAAATTCAAAAGTAAACCACAGGACAAGAATGTTGTGGAAGTGATGCTACAAAGACAGAAGAGGGCAGATGGAAGCAGCATGAATGAGAAAGAATAGTGGTCCTCAGAAATCAGAATGATCATGCTAACCTACCCAGTGAAGCCCTGAGTGTGTTCATCATGTACTATTTCCTTGAGAGGCCTGTCCAATTTGAATCATTAAGTAGTTGATGTAAAACTTTCATACCTACTCAAGTCTCGTATTCCTCAAATTTAATGGTTCCACTGGATCTATTAATGACTAGAACTACATAGACTCTTCTAGAACTTCACTCTGGTACTCCAGGCAAATATTTCTGGAGTTTTGGCTTATGTTTTCCTTCCCGTGTCTGTGCACATTGCCATTAAAGATAAATGAAGTTCCGTTAGCACAAAATCTATATCATGAAAGCTGTAGAAGTTTCCACCTGTGACTGAGTAACCTACACAAAGAAAAAAAAGTTATGTTGCCATTATAAAAACTATATTCAAATACAAAGCCTTTTCCTAATGATTAAGGTGTTATTAAAGGAGTATGTTGCTGCAGAATGACCATTTCATAATCGTTCAAGTAATCTTCGTGCTTTTCTTTAGTATTCTCCATCTTAGTGCTCTATGTATTATGAGTTACCAAAAAATAAAATTATACTTAATGAGTTTCATAGCTCTATATTGATTATAAGAAGGATGGAACAAAAAATTGCTTGTCTGTAATAAGCTACAGATCCCTGATACTAATAACTCTTTTGTATTTTGTTTTTTCACTACTTCCTTCACAAGTTTTCATTTGCTAACCCACAGTGTCCTTACTCCTCAAGGTGTCCTTTAGAAAGCATAATTTTCTGTCTTTTCAGTGAGCAATAACAACAACTGTTATTGGCATTTATTATTACATGCTGAGCTTTATGGCAGGAAGTCAGATATTCACTGTAACTTTCTCTGTTGGTCCAATTGAGCAAAGTTTTACTGCTGAAGATAAGACATAAGTGCAGTTATAAGTTTACTACTTAATTTTCTCTTCTTTTCTTTCCAACTTAAAAATATCTATTTCTCAAAACATCTAGCTGTCAAAAAAAATTAATTACTTATATCTAGGTATCAAAAACAAAATCACAGAAACCAAACCAAACCAAAAAGAAGTTAAAAAAATAACAAATTCCACACATAGTAAATGGAAAGGCCTTTTTCAGACATAAACACTCCTGTAGCAATTTAATTTATCAGTATAAAACCCCCATCAAAAATGAAATAGCAAGATACAGACATTTTAGAACATTATAATGGAAAAGCAAGTCTCTTCAGAAAGTTTTCCTTAGAAGTCTGCTGCACACAAAGAACATAAAACACAAATTAAATGTAAGTACAGTAAAACATGACTTTGTACCAGAGTTCATGAAGAAAATTTGTACGAAATTTCTTTATAATTACCCATGTTCCAGCTACATTTTCTTATGGTAGCATTCCAGGCAGTTTTCATTCTAATGCTCTCTTTAATTCCATTATGTAGGAGTTTATTTGCTTGACAGACATAATAGTCAATTAATGCTAACACATGCTAAGTCCTAGCATCTTGGACTCTGACATCGAACCAAAAGTACCTTTGATAGTGTCAACATTTCACATTCTAAATTTAGACAAAATAATTATCTGAAGAATGATTGGGTTTTATGCATATCAACAGCCATTCATACAGCAGGATCTGCTCTGGTCCATTGTGTTTGTAATCCATGGATTACACTCTGAGTATACACATTGACATGAGCAAGAGTAACAGCTCCATTATGGCCTATCCACCCAAATAACCATGAATTTCAAAATATTCACTGCTATATTTCTGTGAGCTTCTATTTTCTGTTCCTTCTTATAAATATTTATAAGTAAAAATGTCGTTAAAGAAAAAAGTCAGGTGTGAATACGTGTTAATTATATTATTTGAGGTTCCAGTGCTGAAGTATCTTTTACTTCAACCTAGTGTGAGGCAATAAAATCTTTATGAAAAGAAAATAAATGGAAACTTGAGAGGGTTAAAGGTTCTTTTTAACAGAAAACAAAACCAACAACAACAGAAACCAGCAAAGTGATCACAGCTTTAATGGGGATTCAGTCTTATACAGAAGATAGGAGTGCTCATGACATATACAGATAGTGAGCTAATTCATGTAAAACTAGGAATATCTGGCTACACCCACTAGTTTGTAACATATTTTTCCCTGGGCCAAAAGTTACATCACTTTATCCTGATGCTTAACACTCCCAAGATCTGCTGCTAACCATCCTACATATAAAGTCATTACTGGAATACAATTATTATCAATAGTGATTTTTCTTTTTCTCTTGGCACAAGATGATTTTGAAGCTTCTAGTAACAGTGAACAGCCTCAGTGAACAGACTGAACAATGGTTTTGCCAGGGGCATTGTGTTCTGCTACAGGGATTGATGGCAAACCCCATATTTGTCAACTTCTGATCTAATATATTGATGCAAAACAAGTGTAGAACCCTAAAAGTTCATAAAGCCTGATGCCATTTTCTGGCCCATTTGTAACCACATCAACCCCAGGAATGACCCAAGGGAAAGGACAACTAATTTTTTTCATTTTTTCTGATGAGTCAGCATGCAGTACAAAATATTTATTTCTATAATATTGCTAGTCTGTATAACAAAGAAAATACACAAAACAATTATTACTACAGATTCCATTTACAACTTGTCTAAGAGATAGTTTATCTGTTTTTTTGCTTCAGTCAGGAGTCTCTCCAGCTTTTCCTTCCATTTCAGATCTTTAGAAGCATTTTTCCCTCACTTCCACAAGCATGTAATGAACCTAGAAACCAACAAAGACCTGATAAATTTTGGTGTAGTATTCAATTCAGAATGAATTGTAGCCTTTTAGTCATGTAATTTCCAGAGGAAATCATTGTCACTTTTTTTTTTTTTTTAAAGTGAAGAAAGTTTACTTGATAAAGGGATTGCAAAAATATATTCAAGCATCACTTCCAGAAAATTTCCTCCATTCTGGGTTCTGGGAGTCATACTATTTTCAATTAAAATATGTCTGTTGTGCCCTATCATCAAAGTCACATAGTAGTATTGCTGCATGCTCATTAGAAGATTGCCATATTCAAACTGTCAAAGTGATTACCTAAATTTGCCTGCAATGCTCATTTGCATGAGCATTGCTAATGCTTTTTTCCTGCAGATTTATTTTTTCTGTTGGGAATTTCATCCAAATATACATAGTTGTACAAATAAAATTAGCAAAATTTAACGTATTTTAAGGCCAATGTGTCATCTTTAATAAAAGGAAAGTGTCTTTATTTACTCATTTGATGGCTTGTTCCAATAATCAAAGAGAACATGCGTAGTTAATATATTCCATATCTGACAGCTGTCTTTTCATTTGTTTTGAATTGATCTAAAATATATACTTTAAGTTGTCTTTCCTTTCTTCTAAAACATTAAAAAAATGCTTTAGAGATCATAAATATGTCTATAATCAAGTATAATTTTGTAATCTAGGTATTGATTGCAGTCACAATGCAACTAAGTTTGAGGTCAAAGGCAAAATAATGAGGTATTAACCCTGAGGATTTTTTTCTGTAGGTACACATCTAAATTATTTTGTTATCATCCTGTCCCAAGTGAGCTTGTGAATATGTTAAACTTTTTTCTTACTGGAAAAAACAAATGGAATCTGAAATTGTTATGGTTTCTCACTAAAATTCATAGATCAAGGATTTCAATGCATTCATACAATATATAGTAATACAGAATGAAAAGCCTTGGCATTTCAATATGTTGTTTTGCATCCTAAAACCTTTTGGGTGTAATAGATTCCCCATCTATGAATAAGCATGTGCTTATTTTTGTTTATTTAATCTTTAAATCCTCTGACAATACATGTGTTAAGTGATGATACATGTAATTGATTCCAAAAATTGTATGTCTTCCTTGCGCTAAAGGAAAAGCAAGCTCCCAAGTTGATCGGTAAATAGATGTACGATGGAAGGATAATCACACTAATCACACTACAACCAAGGGCAGGATATATTTCTATGAACTATTTCTATATTCCAAATATTTGTCCATACCACTCATAAACTAATATTTCCCTCTAACTTTCATGTTGTGTCATTGTTACAATGTAGGGATGCCTTTAGTAGAGCAACATTTTTTTGCTTGAAAATCTTGTGCTGGAGATCACTGAAAAAAAAAAATCCCTTGTAATAAACATGTCAATAAATATTGCAAGTGATCCATATGGATGGAGCAAGCTAGTACTCTTTTTTTGAAGTCTCCATTTTGCAATACACGTTGATTCTATTGTTGCTAAGTGAAAGAAAACAAAATTTATATCTTAAAAAATCTATGATCTTAGAAGGATAAAGAGTAATGAAGATGGTAAAACACACATAAGAATGAAAAATCCTTGTTTGAATGAAAAGAAATGCACATAAGAATGAAAAATACATTGTTTTCATTTTACTATAATTTTGTGATCAATGACATCCAAATTATTTTTATTGATCTGAAAACTTGAAATGGTTAATAAAAATACATATTTTATATAAAATGTCTTGTTTGTATCTCTGCTAAATTCAAATAACATTTGACATTTTTCTAAATCTGTAAATGTAAGAATATAGCTTTCAACGTTAGGATCTTGGGCTTTGCATGCAGTAGCTTTACAATACACAAAGATTTTTACTTTGAAGGCTCTGGATTTCATTACCAATTCAAAATTGGAAAGATTAGCCCTGATTATGCTATAAAGTTTATCTGTATCTTTTTCTTTCATTCAGAGGCTGTGTGCACATATACAGAAAATGATATATATATACTATTAGATATAAAGAGACTGAGAATACATAATTATATGTTTATCAGTCTTAAGGAATCAGGGCCAAGCCAAAAGACATCAATCTCTGCTTTCGATTCATTCCATCCTCTGCTTTTTAAGCACTTGGAAACATTTAATGTAAGATTTCTACTGGGAAATAAACATTTAAAAATAATTTCTTATAAAAATGATAAAAATCTTTAAAATCAAACAAAGGAAAGGAAAGAATAAATATCTATTCCACTGCTCTGTTAGCATGGTTGAATAACAAAATAGCTTAAAAACAACCTTCCAAACATGTTCTGTTTAATTATCTGGCCTTACAAACCTGTCCTGGTTTTGGCCAGGATAGGGTTAATTGATGCAGCAGCCATGAGGGGCGTGGCCAGAACATTGAGGTTATCAGAATATAGAATATAGAATATAGAATAATAATATATTCTGGTTGGCCAGCGATGAAGTGAGTGGTCGGGGTAATGTCAGGTTCCATATGGTGAGCCCTTGTCTATGAATCATTCACCTCTCTTGTACATTCTGTTGTTAATGATGCTGCTGTTACTGTTTCCAGTAAATTATTCTTATCTCAACCCTTATCTTTTCCTTTTTGCTTCCAGTTCTCTTGTCCATCTCACTAGGGATGGAGGGGTATGGAGGGGGAAAAGGGAGGAATGAGCGGCACATTGCTTGGAGTGTTTCAGTGAAAGCGTTAAATTAGGAAATATGGTTCTGAAACTACAACCACCTCCAAGAAGCTGGATTGATTTAGTGGAGCTAATATTCAAATTACCCCAGTATACTACTACTCAGGTATGTACAAATTGTTAAAAGCCTTCCTAGGAGATCCAGACTCATGGAAAGGTTCACTGAAAAAACTTTTGAGCTGTTGAAAAACAAGAAAAACCTCTTTCTTAAAAGGACCTGTACCTCTTGAAAACAAGGAAAAGCACTCTAAAAATCAGATTTGCAATTATTTTCTTGTATAATAATCCACATGTCAGAAAAGGAACCACAAAATTCCACAAATACTTAAACTGCAAAAACAACACCTGGGAAAATGTGAGCCTGCTGCTGAATGAGGCATTGAAACTGGTGACAAAAGATATAGAAAAGGCTGAGATTCTCCATGTCTTATTTACCTCAGTCTTTACCAGTTAAAGTGCCTTACAGGTGTCTCAGGCCTCTGAGATCAGAGGGAAAATCTGTAGTTAGGAGGATTTATCATTAAAGGAAAATCTACAAGTTAGGGAGCCCTTAGCAAACTGTAAAGGCAACCAAAATCCTCCTCCACTGCATTAGCAAGAGTGATGTCAGCTGGTCATGCAAGGTGATCCTTTTCCTTTTCACAGTCCTGGTGATGTCTGGAATGCTGTGTCTAATTCTGGATACTCCATGAGAAGAAAGAAATGGATGGCTGGAATGAGTGTGGTGAAGGGTAACAAAGATGACAGTGGGCTGGACCTGACATGAGGAAAAGATGAGAGAACTGGGACTATTAAGTCTGGAGAAAGTACAGAATGGATATTTTTCAATGTATATAAAACTTTGATGGGAGGTAATGAAGAAGGAAGTGCCCAGTGACAGAAAAAGAGACAATGGGCAGAAATGGAAACTCATTGTTTCATCTGAATAACCAAGAAAATAGATTTCTGTTCTTGAGGAGTGGTTACACAATGGCACAAACTGCCCAGAAAGGCCATAGAGTCTCCATCTGTGTCTGTAGAGGCATTCAGTGTGCGACTAGACATGGATATGAGCCATCCGTTGTAGTTGACATGCTTTGAGTAGAGTGGTTGGATTTGCTATCTGTACAAGTCCCCACAATCCCAACAGCTTCTGCTCTCCATTATAAGAAAAGCCCCTCTTCCCAGACTATGTTTATGAAATGATCCATGTTTGTAATCATTAATGCAGTACAATAAGGGTAAATCTGAGAAAGGAACAAAGCTGGTGTTGGGCATCACCTATTTTGTATTTTCTTCAGGAGTACTTTCCTGATCAGAAATAAAATATCAATGCTCATTCAGGAGGTAGAGAGCTATTAGTTGCTTTCTATCGTATGACTTATAATTTAGATATTGGCCTCAATATATGGAACAAAAACTGAGTTGGGACTATTTCTTTGTTAAAGTCACATTGAGGCTCTGACCCTACTGTTCAACAGATGAAGCGGCTGAGAAGAAAACGCAGATGAGATTCAGTATAGGTACAGCTAGTGTAGAAGGACAGCATTAATGAACAGGTGTGTACAGTTCAGGTTTTGGTTTGATAGGCTATTTCATACATATCTGAGGTAATTCTCTTGCATGTCACAGGGTTGTCTGTGCTATTTAATAATTCAGGTTATTCTGTATCTTTACAATACCATAAAACTAAAGGGCTCAAGGAGACAGAACCTCTTCATATCTATTCTCTATCAGAAGAATTTGGGGCAATATTGCACAATATCACTAGGACCCTGAGGGCTGATATATCTGTAGATTCTGTTAAGGTTAAGAAATAAAACTGATGGAATAATAATTTTGCTCTAAAGAATTTCCATTCTAAAATCTCTTTCAAGCAAAACAGTTCTATGTATGAACAAGCATCAGATACCTATTGCAGTTTGTCAAAGTTTAACTGTCAAAAAGGAAAGGAATAAAACACTAAGAAGCCTGAAGAAAATGCTATTAACTCTCATTTGTTAAACATCCTTAAAAAATTCTGTTTCATTAAAATGTCTTCTTTTTGGTGGTTTTACATGGAAACATTCAATATATGAATTAAGTGTACTTGTATTTGAAACAAAATACAATGTTAGAGTCATTTTCACACGAGGCTTGTCAAATTCTTCTAGCAACCATAAAAAGTAAAAATACTGTTTGACAAAGTAAAGAGCACAATTATTAAAAGTGCACACCTATACATTAGCTAAAAATGCTTTTGTCTTAGTCAGAGCACCATGGTAGCTTCTATTAAATCTGAAGTGATCTGTTCCTTTTGTGTCAGGTGTGATAGATCTACACAGATAAAACTTTCCCCAGACATTTCTTCAGTGACTATAAGAGGTGATTTAAGAAGGAATAGCTGTGTTTGTATTGGAAAGTAATTAATTTTCCATGCTATGGTCCCAGCAAGGGTTGTGATCTCCTGCAATGATGTAGGATGGCTCTGTAATGTGGGCTATTAAGGGGAAAAAAGAAATCAGAAACTATCAAACACTTTCCAAAACTGTGTATCAGGTTTTAGCTAGGGGAGAAGCTCATCTAGGGCTTAATCCAGAACATCGAAGTAGTGTAGATATAGGATGTAGGAAAAAGAGGACTGGCAGAAATCAGTACCAAAATAAGCTTTTGTTTTGATGTTTAAATTTAAGATGTGCTAAACATCTTGAAAACAATTATTGGTGATTAGTTCAAACTGCTGGTTCCTGAAAGACGCAGATGGTACAGCACTAATGACAGTAATTACAGTTCAGATACTTTAAATCCACTTGCAATCTATGCACTTTAAAAACTTTTATGAATAAGCAAGATTAAAAGTGTTGGTGCAAAAATAAAACTCCTCTGTCCTGTACCCTGTTTAACAGAGAACTTAGTTGAATATGCTTAAAAATTAGGCACTTTAAATAAGATGTGTCTGAGAGGTTGTCCTGGTTTCACCTGGAATAAAGTTGGCGTATGGTGAGCAATCACATTGTGCATCCCTTGATTTTTAAGCAATAATAATAGTAATGATAATGATAACGATAATGATATTAATATTGCTAATTTTAAGTTTAATTTTAATGTTCTTGCATTATCTTCCTTTTCTGTCCTATTAAACTATCTCAACCTACAAATCTTACTCTTTTCTTCTGGTTGTATCCTTATATGTCTTTGAGGTGAAGATNTTTTTTCCTCACTTCTCTTTAGCATCCCACTGCAGAGGGGTTGAGGGGTGTGTATGGGGGTGACTGTGTGTGTATGAGTGGGCAGCTGTGTGGTGTTAAGCTGCCTGACAGGTTAAACCAAAACAAACATACACAGAACATGCACATAGAAAGGGAATCCATCCTCACTACAGTTTTGGTTTTGCATGGTGTTTATAATTCCTATATATTCAGCAATAATGTAGGGCCTAAACACTTTTTATTGTGCTTTATAGCAATGTAAAAAATATTCCCCTCTGCTGTTCTGGTTGTTGCTATTTAAAGTAACAATTCAGACAACATCAGGAATAACAATGTGAGGTGAATAAGCCTTCTGCAAAACCTCACATTAAAGAAGAATGAATTACATCTCTATTTTGGCAAGAATGAAATCATGCCAAAGATTTTCTTTGAAAGAGTTTTCACTCAAAACCTGAAAAAAAAGCCTAAGTATTTAGGCTTAAATATATTAGTGATCAGTTTTGATCACAGAACAAGGCAATGCAATCTTAACAAAGACAGAAAGTCAAAGTTAGCACTAATTAGATATACATAGGTTTAAGATCACTGATGTATAAACAGAATTGTTGAATCAACCAAAAATGGTTGATTTCATGCCCATTTTAGTTAAAGAGAACAAAAGAATTATTTAGTAGGCTATATGTTTCCTTTTATTGCAATATGGCATATTGTAATATTATGACAATAAGGCATAAATAACAAGTAAGACAGGGAAATATTTTATAAATTTCTACCTATTAATATACAGACATTTACTGAGGGAAGTACCAATAAAATACAGAATCAAACCAGAAAGACAAAAATCTTTGCTAAGAAACTCTCAAAGGAAACATAAGCTATTAACTATAACAGTTTACAGTAATGAATAGAAATGTTATGCAACATTTTTTATATATATATTCATCTGTTAAATATGTAAGCATGCAGATAATTTCATTAAAAATGAAATATCAGTATTTCAAAGGCATTTTCAAAAGGCTTTATGAAGTTACTGCTTAATAACTGAAGTAAATGGGTCTCAAAATGTTGCATCAAATTAGTGCATTACAGTATATTTAAAGTATTCTTTCAATAGTAAACTCCTGCCATCTATGATTTGTTTTGGTGTTTTGTTTTTTTTTTTGTATTTTTTCACTTCTAAATACTGATGAAAATTTAAGGAGGCCTACAACAATATAAATGACAGTATGTGTAGAAGAAGCATTTCACCTTGAGGCTTTTGTTGCTCACTTCACTCACTTCACGGCTGGACACCTCATGGGTGGTTTACCTTACTTGTAATTTAACTTCAACAGAAAGGCCTATTTTTCCTGCTGCGCTTCAAGTTATACTTTATCTTTGACCTCAGCCTGACTCAGTATACTGTTACCTTTTTTCTGCAGAACAGATGGTTCTAAACTGCTGAACATATACAACCTGACTTTACATCATTGTGTGATAAAACATAAATGTCCCCAACACTGAAAATAGGTATGGCATTCTGTGTCTACAAATGTGAAAATACTTGCATGATTTCAAGCATATGCAGTGACTCAGGTTCTGTGTTTGTCCATGTGTGTAAGCTATCCCTTTTATTCACATCGAATTAATGTATGTTTTGGTTTTCACTGTGGGAATAGACTATCTGGTGCATGTGGAGATTTACTGAGGTAAAGGAGAGCTCTACTGACCAACCTGATGCCATACAAGGATGCAAAAGAACATTGTTAAAAGTACTTCTGAAAATAATTATTAATTATTTTATTAATTATCACTTTCAATAGTCAGAATCAGTCCAGGGGCTTTGCAGAATTTTTAATTACATACACTAAAGAGTGTGTGTGTGTGTGTGTGTGGGCGGGCATGTGTAAGGAGTGGGAACTTCTGTGTGCATTTGCATTCATACTTCTTTTTAACTTACATGGGCTTTTTCTTTCACTGATCTCTAACATATTTTGTATTCCAGTTAAGTCTAATCTATGGGAGAAATGTGCTTTGACTTTTTAGTTAGGTTTGTTCTTCCTTCAAGAAAAAGTTTAATAATCCCCCCAAAAAACCACCAAGAACAAATCAACAAACAAACAACTGACAACCAAACAAGATAATTAGTGAAGTGCATAGTGATAAAAGTGATTTTATTAAAATGTCAAGTGGGATCTATCTCTAAGTTTGCATAAATAAAATGCATTGGTATCTTATGCAGTACTATAGTAGTACTAAAAGTAGTACTGATCACCTGTAAGGAATTAAACTTTGGGGAGGATCTTATTACCACTAATTTTCACATGAATATTGTGAGTTATAAGAACCCTGTCAGGATGTAAACATAATATATGAATGTATCCAAATGATGCTGGAAAGACATATAGGACATGTATAGTTTTATTGTTTCACTTTTGAACACACATGTGGCAAACAAGGAGTACAAATACCTTATCTCCCAGCATACCTATTCACTAGAAATGTGTAAGTCAGCTGCAAACAAATTGAATGCAAACAGAACAGTTTAGTGCCTTATATTTGGTTGGTACCAGAACAAATTTGGGAAAAAAACAAAAAGGGAATGCGCTAAAAGATTTGCTTGGAAATTAAGAATGAAAAAGAAAGTGCCGTAAAACAAGAAATAATCAAAGAAAAAACATGAAAATAAAAAGTAAAAAAAAAAAAAAAGTAAAAAAATTAGTTTTCCAATGTAGAACTGTGTTTCTCCAGGTCCAAGTGCACAAAGGAGATTTAGCAGTAATGAGGAACAATAAGAGAGTAAAACAGTATATTAATGACAATTTCATGAACAGAACAAACTGAAGGTTGGGTAATTTTGGTAGAGAGCAGGTAGAGGAAAGAGGAAGACTGTAGGAAAGAGGAGCTTCATCCTTGAGGAATTCAGTTCAGTATAAACTGGAAAAAAATCCAGAAAAAATAGAAGTGGTAAAAAATCAACAACAGCAGCAAAAGATTAAGTACGTAGCAAGAGCAGTATAATCCAGCAGAACTCATCCAACACCAAAATTATCATTGGAATTTTTGCTTCCTGAAAAATAAAGACACTAAATTAGATCGTCTGTACCAGCTTATTTGTTCTTTAATAAAAATGACCTTTCAAGATAATATGAATTTGGGAAAATCTTCAGATGAAGGCAGAATCTATTTCCAGAAACTATTTTCACACTTCAGGATAAGTGGTAATACAACTCTGTAAAAAAAACCAAAACAAAACAAAAAAATCACAAAAAAAACCCCATATAGTTTTCTTCTTAAATATAAAAAACCTACCTCTTCAGAAATATAATAGAGATATTCTGTCCAAAATATGATTTTTTAAAAGGTAAACCCTGTTTTGCAACTCTTTGCAGCACAGGAATTTTAAAGGTACAGAAACAACCAAGGAAACAAGCTTTAAACCCTCTGAAATCATGCTTTATTCACTATGCGTTACTTCTTAAGTTGCAAAATAATTGACATTTTTTTCTCTATAATTTCTTCTTAGTTATGATTTTATTATTTCACTTTTGGAACAATATTTAACATCTATCTTTTACTGAACCATCACTAAATTTATTAAAAGTTAAGTTAACATGGCAGTGATACTGATCTTAGAAAGCTTCACCCTGATATTTTAGCTTTTAGTAAATATGGAGAAAAAGAAAGACATTTCTTAATTTTCTAACACTTTTCTACTAATTTTCTACCATTGCTCTTTTTTCTTTTTCCTCCGTAGCCTGCTCATTTTTTTTTTCCAATTTAGCTTCAAAATAGTGACTTTTGAGTAGTCTATTTGGATATACAATGTTTGGAAATCAAGCCAAGTATTGCTTATATTTGCATTGTAATTGATTCATTCATTTGGACATAGTGCTATATATCTACCTTTTTAACATTAAGTTGGAGCGTTGCTTTTGTTTCTTCTCACACCAAGAAATTGTTTTGGCTTTAATACACACTTCTCACTTCTGCAGGATCCCTTATTATTCCAGTCACGCTGTCTTCAATTTTCTTTCTCCTGTCTAATCAGCAGGATAGAGTTCAATCTCTAGCCCGCTTAGAAAGCACCTTTATAGACCACGTGAAAAGTACACATTGAAAAGTATCTTAACAAAATACTCATGCCCTGAATGCTGCCAGTCACTTCAACTCAACTGGTATGAATAACCAAATGCAGCATACATTTCCCACTGGTTCTGTGCAATTGTCAGGGTTTTATGTTCAATCCTCAGTGTGGGCCTAAGGGAATGCATCCAGGTTTTCAGCAAGAGTCCCATAGTAGTATCTAAAGATTAGAAGTTATGAGAAGGTTGTTTATGAGTGTTTGTAATAATGGTGAAAACGTGGACTGCAGNCATACTAAAGACCAGTCATCACATTAAAAAGATTCTATGTAAACTAAAAAAAAAAAAACAAAAACAAAACAAAGAAACAAAACCCTTGGGAGGATTTGTTTTGTTTAGTGTGATATTTCTTAGGTATCTGCTTCATAGTGCAGTATATCTTACGTGGTTTATTTTAACATTTCAGCTATATCTTCTGATATAAATACACAGTTTATGCATTTAATGAAGGAAGATCTATACAGGTTGCTAAGAAAAGGCATAGCTTTGTTCAACCCCAGAAATCTAGGTTCTTTGTTCAACTCATCCATCCACTTTTTTGATATCTTTTTCTTTAATATTCCATTTGTACAAAATTTTAAGATGTTGAAAAGTAGTCAAAGTGGTGACTAAATTTCACTCACATTGACTTCAATTGCTTTTCTTGAGAAACCATCCAAGACATAGACTCACTGACAAGATTTTCATAGCATTGATTTTAAATATTTCCTTCTCGTTCTCATATAAAATTCTCATACAAGTTCTCATACAAAAATTCATTCTCATATATGGTCCCTTTGTCATTCCATTAAAAAACACACATAAACTTAAACCAACAAATATTACTATCTTCCAAATATTTATAAGTACTTATGTAGTTGATTTAAGTATTTTTCTTGAAAGCACTTGTTCATGCCTGTAGCTTTTCCTTTAGGAGTGAAAAAAGAATCAGAAAGATTACATGGTGCAAGCTTTCCTTATATAAGTAAGGTGTGTGCCCCCCAACAAAGAATTCTCCATGAATTTAGCCAACTTTCACCTCTCTGTGCCTCTTCTGTTTAACCAATGTCTAGTGCAGAGATTGCCACTTTGTGCACCTACATAAACCTTGCAGGAATAATTCTGATGTTTCTAAAGACTTACATAAGGCAATTAATAATTTAGAATGAAGGTTAAAAGTGACAACATACCTAGTTTTATCATTTGTTTAACTAATTCCAATGTAAGAGGAATTGCTTAGGCTGATTAAAAAACAGAAGCCATGTGATCTCTTTTCCTAAGAGAGTATTCAGATTGACTTACTAATTGTATTCATTGTTTTGAATATCCTTCCTGTGCCTTTCTATTTCTCTCTTTAAACAAAAGAAAATCAAAATTTTTTAAGTAATAACTTCAGTTATGAAATATTTTAATATATTTTTAGAAGAAAGATGCACAATAAATGTATATAAGAGATAGAAATGCATCCAGACATGACTTGTATGCTCTGTTTGCCTGCGGTTTGATGTTTTTTTCTTTTTATTTTATGGCTGCTTTGGGGTTTTTTTGCAGTTAGCTGAGTACTGTAAAGTTGTCTTAAAGTTCACCTAAGGAGACACTAAAAGAGAGAGAAAAAGAATTTATACGGGGGTTTTTGTTGTTAATCTTTTATTACTAAGATTGCTTTATGTCTAATATACCATGGAGTAGAATCCTCTGTCACATTGTGGAGAGCAGCCTACAAAACAAAGATGCTAGGTTATCTAGAAAAGTACATATTTTTCTAACATAAACAACATCTTTCACTCTGTCTTTACTAATTACCAACATACCTGCAAAGCAGGACTGACCAGGATCAGATTTGATACCACTGGAAATAACATTTTCTGCAGAATCCAAAAGTAAATTTAGTTTGTATCAGGGATTTCTCTTCAAGCTACTATATGGAATTTATATCTGTCTTAGGCACTAGGAGCTCCTGATGATATTTTCTGTGTGGCTGGATGGGTTCAATAAATCTACCAGAGCCCTGCAGTTCTGTGCCCATTGAGGGCAGTGCTGGAAATGGAAACTCTTCCAGACTTTTGCTGTTCTTCAGATTACCCCTGCCTTCTTCACACTTTTCAGTAGATGATGAGTTGAAGGGTTTTTTAAAATTTTAGCCTCATGATAGAACTTCTACCTTTTGCTTTTTTTAGTATCACATTCCACTTCAAAAATGACCAGGTACCTGCTTTTTTATCTTCTTGATTTGTATTATTATGCAGTAAAAATCTTTTCTATAAGGTACTCCAATAAATGCTAATCCTTTAAATCTTCTACTTCACCCACCCACCCACTTAGGGTCCAATTTGCTCTGGCTTCATGCATCATTTGTTCTTAAAATCTGGAGAAGTCCCACAAAAATACTTAATGCAGCAAAATCTGCAAAGCCGTAAAAGGAGTCGTACTTATTCCCTACATGTGATTGTTTTATCTTTAATTAAGCAATGCCAAAAAAGCAAACTTTTTTATGCTCCAAAGCAAAAGAAGTAAGGAATAAAAATCTTAATTAATTAAATATGTCCTAGTTAGGAATTAGTCTAACATTTTAGGAAAAGTAAATATCACATAAATTTTGTTACACATAGATTATATATTTTGAAATATATTTTTGTATCAAAAATAGTGTGGCCAGCAGGACTAGGACAGTGATTGTTGTTCTGTACCTGGCACTGGTGAAGCCACACCTCAAATCCTGGGTTCAGTTCTGGTATAGGACAAGAGGGACACTGAAGTGCTGGAGAGAGTCGAGAGAAGGGCAACAGACCTGGAGAAGGGTGTGGAGTGCAAGTCCTGTGAGGAGAGGCTGAGGCAGCTGGGAGAAAAGGAGACCTTATTGCTCCCTACAACTACTCCCAGGCAACCACTGACAGGACAAGAGGAACCAGGGGAGGCTCAGCTGGACATCAGCAAAAGGTTCTCCACGGAAGCAATGTTTAAAAATTGGAATGGACTGCCCAGGGAGGTGGTGGAGTCGCCATCCCTCAGGCTGTTCAAAAATGACTGGACATGGCGTGCTATCGTTAAGTCGACGTGGTGGTGTTTGGTCAAAAGTTGGACTTGACGATCCTTGAGATTTTTTACAACCCTAATGATTCTATAATCCTATAAGTATATTATTACTTTTACCAGTCCAAACGCATAACTTTTAAAATGTTTGATAATATTTTGAACACCATTGTATTTCACCATGACAGTTTGACACAGTTGCTGTGGTAATGTTGATTAATGATAGAATTTAATTGTAATACAATTAAAATTTAATACATTAAAATATAAGCTCTATTTAATGGAAATGCAATTTTTTTTTCAAAAATAAGTGAGAGTACCAGAAAATTACATATGTATTAAACAACATTTGTAATATTAGAGCCTTCATCTTGTAAAAATAGTAATTTTGCAGAAGAAAGTGGGTCACAGACTGATGGGGCAAGTACCCAGATTTTGAAATATCTACATGGTGTCCTCTGTGTTCCTGGCTATACTTTGTCAAATTACATTCCTCACTCGTTCTCTCATTCTCTCACACTAAGCCAGGTGTCTGCCTTTACAAAGAATACAGAACTTTGAATAACTGTTCTCTGAATTTTCCAATGCAATCACACAAAAAAAGTCATTAATATTAAATAAAAAGGACTTTTCATTATTAGCACCTAATTGAAATGATTCTCCAGTGCATTCTATTAAAGGCAATTTAGGTCAGATTGGCATTTACCAGTGTAGATTGTACTTTCAGCATTGTACCATACCCATGCTGAAATTCCTACTTTGTTCTCTGGGTTTTCATTATTTGAATAAAATAGCCCTTTTCATTTGTACAGTTTAATTTAGTGATAGCATGCCCATTACCTACTATCACAGGGTATTTGTCATATTTGAGTAGAACATAATAACAGACTTTTTAAGTGGAGGTTATGCAAAGCATTCAGACTGTTTCAGAGGGTTTATAATAATGTTTTTTTTCCTTGATGACTTGTGTTTATTTTTATGGTCTGAAAATATCTTTTAATTCTCTTTTACTTTCTAAGATGGGAAACTAAAGCTAGAGGTGGACCTGTAGCAAAAGTTTTATATATATGAAATTAAGCAGCAGCTTTGGCTTTGTGTTGTCTTCCGTGAGAGGGTAGAGAAGAAAAAATTCTTTTGAGGTGCTATGGGGAATTCTAACCTAACTGAAAACATTCTTTTAGTGGTAGAATTGATTATTTATTTATTTGTTTGTTTGTTTATTTATTTATTTATTTTTGGCTAAGAAAGAAAAATTATACATTAAAGTAGAAGAAGGAACTGAAAGTCAAGGGGTAATCTGTTTGACACAGCACATCTCAACCTGAAAGTCAGGCCCATGATCGGTTCCACTGCCTGAAAGTTACCTCAGAGTTTTCTTCTGCTTGGTATTATTCTGCATGCTTGAAGAGCATTTAAGCATTATTGTCTTCATTTTAAAGAAGGCACATTTTTTTCTTCTGACATGTTCTAGGAGGTACGAGACTTGTGAATTTTCTTGTCCTAGGACATAAAAGATTACTTCTAAGTAGGAGCTCCTGGTTAGCATCCCAGGTCTCTCCCTCTGTATTAAAATGGCTAGAACAATATGAGGAAAGTATAATATCTTGGGATTTTTTTCCTTGGGTGACCTTCCTTAGGGACTTTAAAAACTCTTGTCTCTTGATAAGATCTCTTATACTTCTCATCATAGGGAACAGGACAAGGACCGGTCCTCAACAGACAATCACAACCCCTTCAGATTGCCCAAAGGAAGATGCCATAAACAAGTCTGACCCCTTACTGAGCCCTGGAACACCAATAAAGTTACTAAAAGCTATTTTGAAGATTTTTATTTTTTATATATTGAAGTCAACATCTGATATGAGCCCAATGTGTTCGCTGGTGTTTTTTCCAATAAATACTAACAGTAGCTATAACAGTAACAAAAATAACAAAACAAGAATAAGAATAGGTACTGTCACAAATTTATTTTCTGAGATAATTAAATCAATGATTTGTAAAAAGCTCTCATTTTCCAACCTTGTAAATGATATTACATTAATAGAATCTTAGAATGGTTTGGATTGGGAGTGACCATTGGCAGGCACAATTTAATCTGCTCATAGGCTACTGATGAAATTCCATCTATGAATCTTTCTTGTTTTTTATAATATTAATGAACACAGAAGTTCCTTTCCATCATTTTTAACTCACTGACAGTGATAACACTTCCTCAATTGGCATGTGAGAAACCCTTTCAGACAGTGCATCACATGCAAGAAAAATTCAAGGGAACTTGAGTGCATTTTGTGGCAGAGAGTCAATAGAAATAATTATTCTCAATATTTTTGCTTCATCTTGATGGAATACATCTGTATGCTTGTAAAAAGAAGGACCAAGCTTCTTGCTTCTAAAACAAGATGAAAATAACCAATAGTTTTAACTATAATTCAAATTTATTCATTCATGATTTTTTGTCTGAAAACATGTGTATTCACATGTGACATACAAGAATGACAGAATTGAATGATATTTAGATAAATAGCAATCCGATGAAAGCTGCATCAAAACTGGAATGAAAAAATATTAAGACTTTGCTCTGTCTTTCAAAAATTATCTTGATCATTAACTTTAAAAATCTACTATTGGCATGTGCCTCTGGAGAACACATATGTTTTTTAAAATATTAGCGATCAGACGTTCATTAAAAGGATGATCAAGTACAAGTTACTGTTTAATACAGGTCATAGAACTTATCTAGAAATTACTGAGTCTCTTGATACCACCCTGAATATATAACTTTCAAGTTGACAAGGGCTATTTTATCTCTTAGATTTAGCAATCTATCAATTCAAGGTTGAGTTTTAACCTGGGATTCTCTTCTTCATTTTGTCATAAGCATATATTATAATGAAAAAAATCACATTCCCAGAATGAATATTTCTCCCTCATATACTGAAGGCAGAGACTCTATGGCTCACGTTGACTAGCAGAGTAATTAGATGTCCTAGTGTCCCAGTCTTCTGAGCTGTATTTTCAAGCTCCTGGTATTACTTACCTTTTTTCTACTAGATTCAGGAAAAAAATGAACTACCAACTGTTAAAAAAAAAAGAAAAAAAAAAACCTCAGGGAATCTATGCTACATCTCCAGAACATCTGTTTGATTAAAAAAAATGTACTGAACTTCATTAATCTTTTATTATAATGTGTTTTTTCCACTTACCAAATCAATCTTCAATGTCTTTTTCTCCTGTTGTCAATTTGTCTTAAGTGTTTTAAAATATGGACACAAGAATCAGGCATGCCATTCCATTAACAACCTTCATGTCTCATCCTAGAAAATTGCTTTGAAGAAATGAAAAGCATGAAAAATTCCTTAATCTCCTCCTGCCTGTCTGCCATGTGGCTTGTCAATTGGACAGAATGAAGACTGCTTGGGAGCTACCAGGCAGTGACACCTTGGTAGAAGCCCAGTCCTCATCATCACTATTGCATGTGTTCCTGAGGACATATCCTGGACCTGACAGAACCTGGATTTACCCCCACATAGTCATGGATACTTATGCCATACTCTGCTGTGTTCTTAATATTGTTTTCTGCTATCTAGAGGGAACCCTGTGTCCACTCAACCCCACTCTGTTTATGGCCATTCTGGTTGCCTCACTCATCACAACAATGTCTCTTTGATAAAGAATGACGCCCAATACAGTGTGGTTATATCTTGCACTAGTTAAACTCAAATTATTCTAGGTATGGAGATTAGTCATTCATTTCCTGCAACCAGCTGTACTACTGATTACCCAAGATTTATATCAATACAAGAAAAATCAATGTGTCCTTAGCCATTACCCAAACAAGTTCCCTCCTAGTTGTTAGCTTGTGATACACATCTTATTTTCATACTGGTCCTGAAGACAGAATCATCACATTATTGTTTCTGTACGTGACTAAAAGCTGAACAACCATTAGAGAAGAGAGCAGGCAAGGCTATCAGACAATCATATTTGAAAAAGCAAATCTTATAAATCACCAAATCTTAAGTGCATCTACATTCTTTCTTAGAAAATTATACTTCTTTTATAATAAAGTTAATTAAGTTTTTTTCCAATCTAGTGAAAACTTTCACAAAATCACAGCATTATTAAGGTTGGAAGGGGTGTCTGGAGACTGCATAATTTAACTCCAGCTCAAAGAAGGGCAAGCTAGCACAGGTTGTCCAACAAGACTATGTCCAGTTGAGTTTTGAGGATCTCCAAAGACTGAGATGCCACATATTCTTTGGTGTAGCATTTAGCATAAGGTAGGCTCAGCTGATTACAATGCTAATGTGTCAGCATTGGTTTTCACACTGTGAAATAAAGAAATAAAACTGTCTTCTGATGTTTAAATGTATCCTTTTCTTTTCAAAATGAGGTTTCAGTTTGTGACCATTTCCACTTTTCCTGTTAGTGGGCACCACTGGGGAGAGTCTGGTTCTGTATTTTCAGTCCCAACTGCCAAAAGGGAAACCCATAAAACCTCTCACTATGTTATGTTAAATAATGTCATCACCTAAACCTTAGTCTTGTTTAAAGTTAGAAATATACAACAATACAGTTTTATAAATCCCTTAGAGTATTAAAAACAGACCAATTTAAAATTCCATAGAGCAAAAAATCTTTTGCATCTCATGGTAGCTTCTAGTCTGACCTTATCAAAGTCTTTTTACAAGTTAAATAAATTGGACAGTCACTTTCTTTTTCTGCCACTCATTTATTCATCCCTGATAAATTATAATAACTAAAAATTTGCTCCTTATAATATCCTGACCTTCACTTGGTTGTTCTTCATTACCTAAATAATAAAAAAGCATATAAAAAAGTAGGATGATTCCCACAACCCCCTCCCCTGCCACACTTATATTGCCTCTCTGCATTCAAAACCTTAACTTCACACTATCATCCAGCACATCACAACCTCAGGTGTCATTGCCATCATCGAGCTCTTTCTGCTGACACATACGTCGTAACCCAGATGTTGCAGGACCCAAAGCCTCCATGGACCACAGTTGCAATCTCACACTTTCTTGTGGCATGGATCAGTCATCATGGGAAAAGTTGTCTCCTGCTTTCTCTACCTTTTTCATATTTTCACAGTACTTCCTTTGAGGATGGACCTTCAGAGAAAAGGGAAGGAAGTTTCAGTTTTCCCTCTTCAGGGTGGCTGACCTGCCTTGCATTTCTTAGATCTTGCTAACCTGACTCTTAACCTTCCTTATGAGTTCTGACCTCCTCCTAGCTAAAAGTTATCATGTGCAATCACCACTGACAAAATACATTGCCCAAATGCTGACCACAGAATGTGACTGGGTGGAGGAGGATGCGGGTAAGGAGGAGAAGAAGGAGCAAGAAGAGGAGGGGGAGGGGAGGGGAGATCACATTGTAAATGACAGTGTATATAGAGAATTTTTTTTTCTATTTCCCAAAACAAGCCCATTCAGATATCAGAATAAGGTCCCTTGCTGCACACAGCTGAGATCCACACAGATCCACACAGATCCAGCAAAGCAGCTCCAGACTGAAGGCTGAGGCAGAATCCACATAAAGAAATTTTTTATGCTCATCCTAACTTTCTCTCCATAAGGTTTTCTCTGAATATTTAAATATGGTCAAACCCCAGAATTAGAACTATGAAACAATAACAACTGTCCTAGAATCTTCCTGTCTCCCCAGCCAGGCATGGGAGCTTCTCCAAAACTTCTGAAACTACCACTGTGGAGCGGATTGCCTCATCCACAGGAAAATTCAGTTAGTGATATTGGCACAGAGTATCCAGAAGGCACTACAAGTGAAACAAATTAGCTTGTGAGGTCTCTGACTGAGAAGATTCTGTGATTTTTGCACCCATTTCCTCCATTGAAGTGTAGTGTTCCTTTGTGACTGAAGAATTCTTCCATAATAATCCAATCTGAAAAAGAACTCCCATGTAACAATTAATGTCACATTTAAGCCATCTGAGGTGCTGGGCTGTACTTGCTGTTCAGGTGGGACAAGAGCTATGCAACTTGTTCTTCAAATCACAGGGTTTTGGTGTCAGCCACAGAACTTTCTTTTGCTGTCTTACTAAATCCTCTACTAAAGGCAATGACCAGCTCCTGAAATGCTCCTTGATTCTTTAATCTAACCCAGCAAACATCTTGGGTCTTAAATCTGTCTGAAATCCACTCTAAACTACTCACTATTGTTCCTAGAGCACTGGGCTTAGAAAAATGGAATGAGGCAGAAGTACTCCAGGTTGAAGTAGTGAAGAGACTCAAGAGAAGCAAGAAGAGGATAGCTTTTTTTTCTACACTTTTCAGCATCCACAGTGTCCTGGGAGCTGTGTTGCTCACTGGAGAAAATTCTACGCCAGGTGTTTCTGCAATAAAAGAGGGATCACGACTTTATCCTCTGGTTCACTAAAGCTTTTCCAAGTGTCCAAAAAAGTGAAACACATTTTTGCACAAGCAGTTCTGAATTCAGCTTCTTTTATGTTTCTCAATAAATCTGTGATGAATTTTTTGCTTTCCTGTATTTCTGGCCTAAGCAGCAATGCCACTCTCATTAATAAAGTAAAAAGATACCAACCCACTGGTGAAACATGTAGTAGCAGCATTGCTACTTACCAGAAAGAGCAGCAGGAGAACCTTTCATCAAGTCCTTGCACAGGCCCTGATGATAAGCTTAATTTCAGGTATCTACCAACCCAGAAATTTCTTGTGGGGTGACAACTCTTACCTACCTGAAAAAAGTGCTCTGACATTTCTGGCACACAGATCTCTTTTGAGGCCATTGCCTTATTAGCTGCTCCTGCTAAAGGCTGAAAACCAGTTCAGCAAGCTTTAAAACACCTTTCTGGCTAATCTCCATTACAGAAATATGTCTGGAAAGACATTCATGCTCAGTTTGCTCCATTTCATCATTTTTTGCCTTCACCTAGTGAAGAACAGTCAGAAGAAAAAATCAGGATTCCACATGGGCTGACATGCCTGAGCTGACAGATCATTAAGGACATGAATCATTAATGGATAATCCCCCACAGGCTGATGTGCATGGATTGACTCATTGTGTTTAATTGCCCCTGGTGGAGTTCACACTAAACACTGCAGCTGAGAATTCCCTGCACCTTCCATTTTCCCTTATGGATTCCACACCCTAGCTAGAAGGTGGTTTTTATTGTACCCATTCTCAAACAAGCTGCTGGTGATCCACCTTGCATGCCACAGACCATTTCTGGAACGAAAATGTGGAAGAGAGCCTTATCATAATATGGAAAAGCTCATCAAAATATCTCATTCATCTATGGTAGGGAAAAGAGAGCTGATTTGAAGGAGTTTTTCTGTCCCTTCAATAATGAGTCTCTTTTGCTTGTGGCAATGACTTCTATTTTCACTGCTTTGCTTTATTCTATTCTGCTACACATATCTGCTACACATAATCAGGAATAAATACCTGAAAAAAATACTTTCAGCATGATTAAATATACTGGCCTTAATACTTCCCATCCAATCTCAGATCAACAGCTTAATTGGTTATAAAATCTGTTCATGAAAGATTCCAAGACAGGATAAAATTTTTATTCTGCTATGAGGAAATGACCAAAAATAATCATTCCCAGGTATAATTATAAATCATATTTTATGGAAATAATCAAGACAAAATTATTCTTGATTATACCTACACTAATTGAAAATAAACAGTGAAATAAGCCTCTATAAAGATATGGGGTTATTTTATTGTTTGGGTTTTTTTCCCCCTACAGGTGGTTTTAACAATCATAGCTAAGTAATAAATCATGGGGTTTCCATGGTAGCCAAGTCAGCTGAGTATCACGTCAGCCATCTCTGAACTTCCAAAAGATTTTAAATTTGATTTAACTGTCTTATTTAAACTACTCCCTGTCTGAGCCACATTCTCTCCCTAGTTTAGGAACATATTGTAGCCAATGATAGAGTTTATTAAGAAATAAAGAAATCATGTCATACTCTATTTTGTTTTGTCATGTTTTGGGGGTTTTTTGTGTGTGTTTGGTTTGGTTTTTTGTTTTTTTGGTGGATTTTTTGTGTATTTTTTGGTTTGGTTTTTTTTTTGTTGGTTGGGGTTTTTTGTGGGGTTTTTTAGGTTTTGTTTTGTTTTGTTTTTTTGGGGGGTTTTTTTGGTTTTTGTTTGTTTGTTTTGGTTTTTATTTTAGATTTTCTGCTAGATCCTATCTGAGCTGGTGTTCTATCTGTGCTGTTGAATATGTCTGAAAACTGTGGAAAAGTGGAGAAGTTAGTAAGCATACAAGGTCTGTTGCTGACAGTAATTTTTCAAGGTGATATGGCATACAGAATTGCGGAAAGGCTTTAAAAACTGAGCACCTAGGAAGTAAAAAGTCCAGTTCAACTGGGTGGTGATGAGTGTCAAGTGATGCACTTGGCAAGAGGTGGGAGATCAAAAAGTAATTATTTCACATGCAAAATGCTGGGCAGATGACTAACATTTGCCACAGGACCTTAAGGAATGTTCAGTGAAAACATCAGCTTAGCACTGAAAGGTGGTCAAAAAGGCAAAACAAAGGTTACAGGTTGTAAGGAAAGAGAGAACTTGAAACATCACAAGACCATTCTACCATATAAATCCATGGTATATCTATATTATGTGTACTATATATGCTGTGTTGACTTAATGTCAAAATAAATACCAGAAAACGATTCAGCCAAGCAATATCAAAAGCGATGAACTTCCATAGGAAGAATGATTAATTAAATTAGGAGTTCTCATTCTTCAGAAGAGAGAGTTAAGAAATATTGTAAAAGAGATTCACAAATGCATGGAGCTTGGAGATGCTGAGACCTCTTTTTTCACTTATTGTGTCTTTGCATCAGAAGAACAAGGGAACATCAATTAAAGAGTTAAGACTCAGGTTCAAAACAACCCCAAAAAAAGCTATCCTCTGCTGCTGCTGGAGTTCACTGGATTCACAAAGATCTTCCTTTGAAAGCAATCCACTAATTGTTACTAAAAGCATAAACAAAGATTTGGCTCAACTTTTATTGTTGAGATATAATTTATTTCTATTGTAAATAATTGCAAATAGTCTGGTACTGTGGGATCTAATTTGATCAACTAGATAATATGAATTTCTTTATGATTAAGAAATTATCATAAGATAATTATCATATATCAGCTTAAGAAATTATGACAATGGGATAATATTTTTTAACTCTATCTCTTTTATAAATTATTTTAATTTAAAATTATATGTAAAAAAGACTATAATTTAATGGAGAGACATTTGTATGCTATCAGGCATCTATATTAGCAAAAGCAAAACTAAAGAACTGCAGCTGGGGTTGGAGCATGGACCTGTGGGGTTTATGGCACTGTTTAGTTCCCATGAGAATAGAATGTGGCCACAGCCTGAGATGACCATTTGCAAAATGTGTTTTCCGCTAAACGAAGTTTAATTGTATTAAACATTTAGGTTAAGTCTACAGGGAACACGAGAACAAAAATGTTATAAAAAAACCACCGTTTTACAAATTAAAATACTTGTAATAAAACCTCCTTGAAAAGTCAGAATTTTTTAAAAATTAATTTTAAAAGCATAAATAATACTGTAACTCTTATTATTTCATCATGTTAATAATTTGGGGTATTTGAAAGTTTTTTTGGCTGATTGATTAAAATCTGTAAGATATTTAAATCCAGAAAATGTTTTATCTGCTTGTCTGTATTTACACAGATATAAGGATGTGCTTCATGTGCTGATATTTTATCTCTTAATTTTCACCAGCAGACTGTTTTGGATCATTTTAGTATTAATTCTTCAGAAAACGAGATAAATTTTTCAAGAACAGGACATTAAAACAGCTCATTTAGAGTCTATGCAATGTCTATGACATTTCTTGATTACTAGTTATTGGGGTATGTTGAATAGAGAATTTATGGAGTTGATGACATTTTTTCTGCTGACTGCTGCCTCCTGCACTGCAGCGCACTGATTCTTCCATCTCCAGCTTGGCCTTGCCACTTCAGCCTGACCCCACATCCTGCTCCTTTTCTTGTGTGGAGGAGCAGCACACGTGCTGAAATGGGATCCTTTCACACCAAGAATATGGAAGGGGATTTGCCTCTTAATGCTAATCATAGTTACTGAAATGTCCATAAGGCTATGCTCTCTATGTTAATCTTGCAAAGGCATTCATAGGACACCTGTTCTGGATTAGACTGCTAGATTGATTTTGCAACACAGTAGTTGCAAAAAATGCTTACAGACCATATATAGACATTTAAAAAGGTTAAACACAGACTACGTTTGGCAAAAATATCATTCCAAAAACTCTCTCCAAGGGATTTCTGTTCACTGAGACCTGTGGGTTAACTGAAGATTTTTTCCCTAGTCATTTGCAGATTTATCAAAGGAGAGGTTCATCTGATTAAATGCTGTACAAAATGTTCAGGAATATTTTTGGTTTATAAAAATGGATTCATCTTCTATGTGTTTTGCCCATGGTAGAGAGGAGCTAAGTCAGCATTGAGGTTTTCTCTTCTTCTGTCTAGCTGTTCTCTCTTTGTGTGTGCATAACAGGCCTACTGCAATTTCCAGATGAAATGTAGATCAAACCAGCACATCCCGATATAGTATGCTTTTATGACTGCATCACTGGAAAGTGACACAATGGTTAGTGATTCCAAATTTGCCTGTAGCCATTCCCAGGTTTGTCAGCTTTCATGATCGTTATATTTTATGAAATCACATTCATAGTCATAAACGTTCAAAAGTTTAAAGACATATTATAGCTGGAGAATCTCACATACATTGAAGAGGTCTGCCAGTTCTAGGAGAGCAAAAACATTTTGATTGAGATATGATCTAGCTTTTCAATTTACACTAAGTAAAACAATATAAAAATGTTTCATTTTAATTTGTTCCATATGCCACTGATGAAGAAAATGTAATAGGTTTTCCCATATGAGTTTATAAAAACATCCAGAGGCTCAGATGCTTCATAATATCCAGATTTCAGATAATATATAGTAGGTTAGCAGGATTGATTCAAGTATGTATGAGAGAAATTGACAATAATCTTAAATAAGATTTAAGTTAACAAAAACATTCATTGCAATATCACAAACTATCTATCTAACATTTAATAGTAAATTCAGGCTAAATTTTTATTTATTTATAACATAAAGTGGACATTATTCCAAAGATATACATTTCTAACAAAGATGTATGAATAATAAGGGATTGTGCCATTTAAACACCTTTATTAGAAACTCAAATCTCTTACTTGCATGTCTTGCAATTTTTCTGGACTTTTGATAACACAGTTTTAATTATGAAAGTGCAAGTTGTAGTAGATAATAGATTATCATATGCTGCTGAACTAGTTGCATGGAAAAAATAACCTGTAGAGCAGATGGTTTATAACAGCATAAACATTAATAATTTTAATGGGTAATCAGGTTCTTTTATTATTTTTTGTTCTACTTAAAATGAAGGACAAAAAGGTAGATAGGGGTTCAGGCAATTACTGACCAGAAGATCTTCCAAGTTACTTCACTATTTCTGGGATTGGTCCAAATTCACACAAATTTGATCACTTCTCTAGTACTCTAGACTGGGCCAAGCTTTTTCTGTGTTAAACAAGGAGTGAAAAGAGAAAGCCAAAATGAAATCCAGGGAATTTCTTGTGCTTTTTTATTACTGTAATAAAATTATTTTGATTTTGTTGCTTGTTTAAATGCTACTATTATTATTATCTGAATTAAAAAAAAAAAATACTCTTGCCTTCCAGAGCACAGTTTATAGAAAGAAGTGTCATTCCTAGGAAAGAAAAATTAAAGGCAAAGACATTTTTCTAGAGTTATTCAGACCCTTAATTAATCTGATTTTCTTACTATAATGTTGAAGTGTAACAGGAAAACAAATAATTAGAAACAAAATAATCCAAAGCATGAAAGAATTAAGTAGTGCAAATCTTTGGTATTAGATGTGTTGCTGTAGAATGCCCATTATTTGATGTGCTTCTCTGAGTGTAATCCAGAGGGTTACGTTTCTAAGTGATAGTTTGTCTACCTAATTTTATTTCAAACTTTTGCGTCCTCAACAACAAGAACAATTTTATGCAAACCAGATTATAGCTTCAGTGGCATCTTAGTAATTTCAGTGAGTTATGATAGCACAGGAGAGCATGTGGCTGTGTAATTAGAAATTAAGGGCTCTTCTGACAATATACAAACATGATGATGTTCCCTTTTCATACCTGTCTTGATCTTGTGAGGGACAAATGAGGGTGGAAAAAATCTATTTAAATTAATAGAGATAATTTTAAGCAAACAGCCATGCACAAGCAGATCTGTCAAATATAAATATATACTTTATTCTTAATCAATTTGTAGAGCAGATATATACCTAGACATAACTCTCAATGTGAACTATGCTATGCCACAGAAATGACACATCAGCATCTTATCTTTAACATAACTTCTCATGTAGCTATATTGAAATTAGCAGAGAAGAAAAGGCTGCAAGCAGGTAGGAAGAGTGAATGGGACAGAAATTCAACTCCATTCTCACATGTCATTGTCCAGATTGATTAAAGGATGTTATCTTTTATTAACATATTACATTAGTTGAGCTTTTTCCTGACAGCAAAAAAGAAACTGAGGAGAAATTTATCCCTCACTGTTTTGGATAGTGAAATTCAGTATATGACACTCAGTTTATACTAATCCCAAGATGCAGTGTCATTAGGATTATATTTTTTATTTCGCAGCTTGTCATTCCATGTACACATTGCTAGATAGTCCCCTGGTTTTTCTCTGTAGAAGGGTTAGAGGGAAGACATGATCAAGTAAGCAATGAAATCAAAGCATAGATTAAAATGTGCTGTAAGGAAGATGGCTACTGTTTCTCTAAAGTCAGACACAGAAGTTACAATGAAAAGGGAAAAATGTTGACATTATAAAAAATCCAAATCTGTAAGAATTTTAATATACTTGCAGATTATTAAAGATAGAATGCCTTAAAATATTTCTCCTCACCTTTTATTTAATGAGTATATTTTGTTTATATAGGGTTTTTTATCAGCTTGGAAAGAGACCTCATCTGTTTTCCTTTGCATTTAATAGCAAACTTCAAACTTCATTTCATTGAACCAACCTGGATGTGCCACCACTTCTTGTTTTTCACTATCAGATTTTTATTCCTATGGGAAAAAAAAAAAAAAATCCACAAAAACACAAACCATAAACCAACAACCAACCAGAAAAGCCCCATAAGTATTCATCTCATCTATAGTGAGGCTAGTTCTTATTACACTTGTTGTTTCTTTGAAAATGTATTTAAGGCTTTGTCATAAAGTTTAATCATTCTCAGTGGCTACAAGGCATTCAGTGTTGTCCTTTAGAAAGCAAGTAAGAGTACATTTAAAAGTTAGATTTTGGCATTTCTATATCTTTGTGTTCTTCTTTGGTATCTAGAATCCAGGTTTTTATTGAATAATAAGATACTTTGTACAATTTTCTTTATTTTAGTTTGTTTGCTTCAGAATCCATATTTATTAATCATATGTTTAGATGCAAATGGATTTTGTTAGTGTGAGAAACAAAAGATTCCAAGTTTAGGCACATTTTTCCTGCAACAGCAGATGGAAATCATGAAGAAAATGCATCTCTTGAAGTATGAAACAGAAGACAAATAAGTAACAGCAGCACTGTATTGAGTGCAGCAACGTTTTCCATGAATGCACTTTGCTCATCTGTCTCTGTTTTGACCATAGAGGATTCATTTTTTATAATAAACAAAAGCCAGTGATTTTCTAGACAAATATGGGTATTTCTCCATTAAGGTATCCTTTGATGCATTATACTTCATCTCCTGTAATCTATTTTTTTTCCAAATAAACACTCCACAAAAATAATATTTTATGCAAGAAATTGATAGTTCACATAAAGTGTTTAAAAATATGTCTATTTGGGTAAAAATTTCTTTGCAAATGTAGTTGTTAATAGCTAGTTAGGTTTTCTAATAGCATTAGCCACCATCTTGGGGATTATGTATGGAAACTCTTCCATCAGCAAAATTAAAATATAAAGCACTTAATGGTTTTATTTTTTTTTTTTTTATTTTAGTACTTCAGTACTTAAGTACTTAATTTTTGTCTTACTTTTTAAAATGCAGACAGTATCACTGTCTTTAAGAACAGCATATTAACTATTTCTACAGTGTAAATAAAGCAGACAAATGTCAGCCTAGATGGTTTTGGCTGCAGTTAAGAAAATTCAAATTTTCATCGCACTAGACATTTACCTAACGAGCTTGTAAAAGATCATAACAGCGAAAGATTTCTAGGATAACTCTTGAAAAGAACTCATAAAACACTCTGAGAAGGAAGTCAGAATAAAAGTTCCATACCATCAGTGAAAGGGGACTCTTTGATTTTTGTTCCATTGTTGTCTACTTGTTTTTTAAAAACTCTATCCAAGCTGTTTTCTTTAGTTGTTTGAAATATCCCTGTGTCACTCCAACAAGAATGAGAAACTGTAAGCCCTGACTTCTGGTCTGAGTCCTAGTGAAGTCTGTATCTGTCTTGCATAGAAAATTCAATTATACAAACCAAATGATTTGTAAAGGGTGCATTTTTCAGTAGAAAGGTGTGATCCTTTTCCTTCAATACTTTAATATTTTTTCTTTTGGTGCTTTGCTCTTGAATCCAAGCAGGAGATTTCTGTTTAGCATACAGAAAAGAAGAGTCAATGATGTTCTTTAAAGTAAGTGATTGGTCTCTGAGCTTTTTAAATGAAAACAACAACCAAAAAATAGCTGGATTGATGTGTTCCTGGACTGGATCCACTTAAATGCAAGAATGAATTTTATGTATCAATTTTTTTTTCAGCTGTCCAGTTTGTTTACTTTTTTAATACTAAATGTAATTAAGCATCAGTGTCATTTTTCTGTATTTCATCACAGGCGAAATATGTATAATACATTTTACACTTTTTTGACCTTTCTACTTGTTAGTTCCATGAGCATGTCTGACAGGGTGCTTATTTGCTGAAATAATTTCAGAAAATAAACACAAATATCCTGCATATGAATTAATTTCTTCTTCTGTCATATCCTACATGTTCATTATAAACACATTTGATATATATTACCTTTCAAAAAATACCAGGTGTTAGAACTACCTTTTTAAAAATGTAAGAATGGAGATTTGGGAAATATATTTTCAAATTTAAGGATGAAAAATTTATTTAAAAATATAAGCAGACAGCAGCCTTGAAGTTTAAGAGAAGCAGAGATTAAGAAATCATAAAAGGAATATTTTGAAAGTTTCATAATTTTAGGGGTCTGACACATAATTGAATTTGATCCTTTGTAATGCAAAGAACAGATGTTAGGAAAACTTTTTTCTTCCTCACTTCCTCTGCCTGTAATTTTTCCTCCTTTGTACAATTATCTCACATATTTATTTCCTGTATAAGGCAGATCTACACCACAGAGCAACTCACCACCCACAGCTAAGGAGAAATATGCTGTCACATGAAAATAAAGAAATGTATCCTGTATCAACTGCTTTCCTTTGAATGAAAGAAGAAATATGTTCCCAACCTTTCTGCTTGACAAGTTATGTATAAACCACAGAACACATCCCTATTTATTTATTTTTAATTCATCAGCCACCAAGATGATTAAATTTACACACACAAATTATATAATGAAAAGCAGAAAAAAAAGTTGATCGAAAAGATGGATGTAATTACTTCAGTGCTATTTGTAATTGTCTCCAGACAGAACATCTTCATCTCATGCCACTTAGACAAAACATAATGCTTTAGATGTGGAGATATGCATATTATTTGCCTTTTCCAGAACAGCTGACAAAACTGTGTGTATGCATTGAGTTCTTTTGGATGAAGTTTGCCGCCACATTTACATGAATAATAGGCTTCTGTTCCTAAATTATTCTAAATCTGTTAGGGAATAAATGCACTGAATGTAAGAGTAGCCTTACTGTGTCAGTCCAATGGTCAGTCTTGTCCAATACTTCATAAAGAAGACAAGAGGTGCATGATAAGATGGAAAGTATAACAGAAAGGAGATGTGTAGAACTATCCTTTGTCCAAGGAAATTTTGTCTGGTGATTTCAACTATACTTTTCCAGACAGTATTCACAGCTTGTAGGTACTAAAGGTTTTCTGCAGAATAGTCAGGCTTTTCCGTGCTTCTATCTTATAATGAAGAGAATCACTCTTCTCGGAGGCCCATTTATTTCTATTGATTCCACAGAAATGCTTGGGTGATGAACTTAAGCATAACTAAGTAACTTTCAGTTACCTCTGCATTGCTGGGTGAGCTACGTTATTGATCACTAACCTGCATTTGGAAGCGGACTGATATGGTCTCATTATAATTGTTTTATTTTCCTTCAGAAGATATCAAAAATAGAGGTGAAGGCTACAAAATATTTTAATAAATTCTTAATTACACTCAGAGATACTGAATAATTATCTACCTAACATTGCCAACCAAGTATGAATATACCTGTCCTTTAAATGTTGTGCAAGTTATACTGACAAACAAACGGAAAAAGAGAGGCAACACATTTTGTAAAATCTACCTGGCACAGTGATGCTGTGGCACATGAAACAGCAGAAACTCAAGCACATAGAGTTGGGCCATGCAACATCACCAGATAAAGTTAAACAATGATATATTTACATATGATGGATCTGAGCCTGAAAGTGTAAGTCAAAAAATTGGCTCAGCCAGACACCGGGCTCCTGCCCAGGCAGGCATGATGTTTCTTCCTGCACTCCTGTGCTCTGCTATAGACCTGGGATGAGCTTTCTCAACTTCTCTGCACTTGCAGGTCAAATATGATTACATGATACCTTTCTGATGGCTTGGCTGAAATCAATATTAGGGCTGGTTTTAATGATTTTATCACCACCTGGAATAATTTACAAGAAACACTGTCTCCCTATTTATTTTCTTAACTGGTTTGGAATAGATTTTCAAACTAAATTAGTATTCATGTACATTAAATAATATTTTTGTTTTAGAATAGAAAAAAGGACACATTTTTGTGTTTTCATTTTGAATTGCTGCAAAAAACATACTTTGGCATAAATACACCAAATTTCAATAATGGAAAATGATTTTTCAAAAGTCAACTCTGCAAAAATCTGTCAGATGCATGTCAGATATATTTTACATGTTTACTGAGAAAATAACTTTAAATTTAATCTTACCTTAATAACATGGTCCTTTCAGTTAAAATTTCCTTTTTTCTTTTACTTGATAAAAATATTTATGCATTTAGAAAATGAGTGTTTGACGACCAGATTATAAAATAATCACTCATAGTCAGAAACTGCTTAAGTTATAGATGGCATTACTGGAGGTAGTAAGATAGCTCAGAGTAAAATAACATGACCCAGTTAGATTGCAAAGTTTATAACTATGAATAAACTACACTCTCCTATTTTCTGGAAAATGGTACACATAGTTTCTTTTTGCATGGTGCTCTGGATTGAATTTTGCCTGCAATTACAATTCCTCAGTTTAAGGCTTCCTAATATTTACTAAACATCCTGTTACAAATGTATTTTGTCACTTGACCTTTTGAGCGCAAATTTTCTCTATATCTCTTTTTGAATTTTCTTTTCTTTGGAAAGATGGAAAATCATAGGATGATTACACTCATATCATGCATTTTGTAGATCACAGAATCATGGAGTAATCCAGGCTAGAAGCAAGCTTGAAATCATCTAGTGCAAACCCTTAATTAAAGAAGGTCTGATCAGGTTAAGTTACTCAGGGCTGTGTTTGGTCAAATCTGTGTCCTGCAAAGAAAAGAAAGAGAAAGAAGGATTCCTACACTCTCTCATGCACTTCAGATTATTTTAATGACACCTCCTATGAAGAGAAAATATGCTCAGGAGAACCTACATGGACCACTAAGGGCAGCTGCTGAAACTTGGTACACTTTAACTCATGTGTTGTATATTAATGCCGAAACTAGCCAGACACATTAACTTTTCAAAGTTTAACCCTCTAGTAACTCATTTCAGCATCATCACAGTAATTTAAAGTCTCAAAAAAATGAACAATAGAGATGACCTCAAAACAGGAACAAAGGAAATGAGAACAGTGAAGAAACGTCTTCCTGCAAATGACTGAGGCTGTATTCTTAAACACATCTGCTATCAAAGTGATATAAAACCTTTGAACTGTAGCTTCACTTCTTCTAAAACAGATCCCATTTCATCAGTGATTAATATCTACTGTTTGATACAGAAAGAAAACTTGTGACCATATTTTCAAGGACAGGAAAACCATGGTGGCCATATATCTTGGTTTCCTTAGCTTAACTGGAATTTTCTTCAGGCTTGAAAAAAAGGATTTAAGTCTTTTTTTTGTCTTTTTTTCCCCTGAATTTCCCGACAAATGACCACTGTCTATGCATAATTTTTCTTCATGTGTGCATACAACTCACTTGACCATGTCCAGTAGAGGTCACCAGTTCCAGATGTATTAGACTTAATTATCTATGTGCTGCATGGCACATGTTCCCACATTTAATCTGGTGATTGTGTGCCCATAAACATAGGAACACCAGACATAATACAGAATTCTGGTTAAATTACTTGAAAGCAATATTCCTTAAGGCTTTTTGACAGTAACTTTTTGTGTGGATCTCAGTGCTTCATGTAAAAGAACAGTCAATCTGTTCTTCATATATCAAAGAATCAGAATCATAGAATATGTTGATTTGGAAGGGACCCATCACAATCATCAAGTCCAACTCCTGGGCCTATGCAAGACCCCAAGAGTCACACCCTGTGCCTGAGAGCATTGTTCAGATGCTCCTTGAACTCTGTCAGGCTTGGTGCTGTGACCATTTCCCTGGGGAGCCTGTTTCAGCCCCCAACCACCCTCTGGGTGAAGAACCTTTTCCTGGTATCCAATCTAAACCTACCCAGATACAACTTCATGCCACTTCCTCAAGTTCTGTCACTGGTCATGAGAGTGAAGAGATCAGTACCTGCCCCTCCACTTCTCACGGTGAGGATGATGAAGACCACAATGAGGTCTCTCCTCAGTTAATAATAGACAGATAATTTGCAACTCAAGGTAGACATTTAAATGCAGCCATGTGACAGCCCAGGAGTATAGTTCAAAACAGAATCATCAGTGTCTCTATATCTTTGTTTTGAATTTTCAATTTTCTTTGAGTTAAGTATTCTCTAAAGCAAATAAATAAGAATCCTTAATATTCCTAAAATCCTTTTCTTTCTTGGAATCATCTTCGGACTTCCAGGAACTAGGTTAAAATATGGTTATTTCTACATTGATTTTTGATTAATCTGTTTGGTTATGGTGTGTAGTGTGTTAATTTGGTTTTAAGTTACTGTTTTATTTTATGTAAGCATGAGATAAGTTTTATTTCACATCATTGAGAGCTTTGGCCTGCAACAATTCACATTCAGAATTGAAGTCCTTGATACCAACAGTACTAAATTTCATGGTGTCAGCTTTGAATCGTTTTGAGGAGGCAATCTCTCACTACAGTTTTTTTTGGAGCACACCTTTATTGAACCTCATCCAAGTAGCACAATATGACCAATGAATGTTTTACCATGGACTGCTTTAAAGGAGCTGGTCTTCAGCAGCTGTTTACCCTCATTCATTTTCAAGTATCACTGTCTTTGTAATTCCAACAGCATGGTAGGCTGCTCTTCATTTAAATTATTATTTTATGTTTGCTATAGGAATTAAGGTTTTCCGGAAGTGTAATAGATAGCACATGGAGTCTTAAAGACAACTGGAGAAACTTCACAAACTGAACTGTGAACAGCCCAAGGGCCATATCTGCACCAGATCACTCCTAATACACAAAAGATTCTTCTAAGAGAAAGCCAGCATGTGTGGTTTGGCAAACAAGGATAAAAAGAAGCAGACCCATCTCATGTTGCCATGGGAATACTTTTTGCTGTAGGTCTGGATAGTGTAGAAGTATTCATGAGTTGTCTCTGTAAGTCACATAATTAAAATAGAGATAAATAGAACTAATTGCATGTTTCTGCAGAAAACTTCTCACTATCTATTATTACAGATCATTTCAGAGTATCTGAGAAATTACCCCTGGTTTATGGCAAAACGAGCTCAAAACATTTCTTTTAAGACATTTTAAAATAATCCATGCTTCAAAACATGAAAGTGCCCAAGGAGGAAAATTACCTCCCAAGTACTCTGCCAAGGTCACTTTTCTTTGGTTTCTCATTCTTTCTTGTTGAAGGAAGCAGGCAACAAAAGAAATAGTCAACATAGATTTATGGAGAAAAAAATCATGCTTTATGAGCCTGAGAGTCTTCAACAATGAAACGATCAGCCGGCTGAGTAGCCAGGGGGTACCAGTGAATGCTGCCTATATTGTCTTTGGTGAATTTTTCAACACTGTCTTATCCTTATATACAAGTTGACTACATATGCACCAGGTAAGTGGACAGTGACATGGATTTAAAACTGGGTAAACTCCTGAGTTTAAAGGGTAATGATGAGTGGTGTGAAGTCCAGGTTCAGGAAAGTCATTAGTAGTGTACCTCAGGGCGGGATACGGGGACCGAAAATAGTTATTAAACAAATGAAATAAGTTTGGGTGAATACAGTGAAATTATTAATGAAGTATCATCCATGAAACCATAGATCCAGTAAGGCAATTGAAACACTGTCTGTGCATGAAATTTGCTGAAAGACATAAAAAAATTATTATTTAGTACTATTACCCTCAGAATTGATTCAAGGAGTTGTAAATAAAGACAGAGGTCAATCTTTTAGGTCCCATTTGATTTGGGGAAAGCATGATCTCAAAAGATAAAGCTTGAAATATATTCTTCAGGACTTGCATTCTGCACTACCGTATTTGGGCGTTTCTTCCTAACCCATTCATCCTTAAAGGTCAATCAAGGTTATGTTTTAAATGTTATTGGAATGGGTGAAAAAGAAATACTGTGGGACTTATTGATAGAAGGATTAAAGAAGACTAAATTAAGTCAACAAATATGAAAATATAATTTAGTCCATATTCCTTGTTTATGTGTTTGGCACATTTTAGCATTCTTTGAGGGATATATAACAGTATGTTATGAGTTAAAAAGTGGAGCCAAGAATAATGTTAATTTTATTAAAGGAAGAGAAAAAAAATGTGGTCATAGGAAAAATAGGCTACTAAATCTAGATAATGTCACTCAAGAGGAAATAATGCATATAGGTAGAGACTATTCAAAAAGAAAAATCCATAATCACAGATAGTGCTTCAGATAAAAATTTCAATAAAATTTTAATAAAGTTTCAATTAGCTGTGACAATGTCTACAGTACACTTGACTGATTTGGTGCAGGTATAGGCTGTGAAAGATGATGTCTGGTGGAGAGAAGTTTTGACATGTCCTCTCACATGAACTGTTCTGTCAGGCTGCTTAGTATTGTTTTTCCTTAGGAATTAAATATTTTACTTTAACTTCTTCAGCATGATTTGAGGTACTCCTGTGATAACATCCTGTGCCTGATGTTCTATATTTTCCAGCTCACCCTCTGTGATCTTCAATTACTCTTTTTGCTGTGTGTATAAGATATATTTACATGCTTGGGAAGGTGAATGATGAAGGGTTATTACGGTTGCGTGCAGCATCATCTATCCTTTGATTGTCTGGAGGTGAAACATCACGTCCACCATGTTAACTTGTTACTCAGATTTTATGTCTCTGTCCCTAGATAAACCTCTGCATTGATAAATTAATACATACTTAAGCTCTCTGCTCTGCAGAAAAAAAGGGTTTCTTACCTCTTCCATGATTTTCACATTAGATTATTTGCCTTTTTGGCAGGGGGAGGGAAGTGTTGGTGGAAAAGAGTAAGAAGGACATCTTTTTCTTATTACAGTTTTCTGGAATTGTGCTCAGTATTATTATGATTAATGTTTTACCTGGCTGTGTATGAAGATCAAGAAGTTTTTCTCCAACTTTTATTTTGTATCTATCTCTCAATGCACTGTAAGATTGTTCACTTTAAATAAAAATACAGGACATAACCTGAACTTGCTAAAAAAGTTACAAGAATTTGTAGCTGGGTGTTAGAGACAACATAATGTCATGTGACTCTAACTCTGTACCTCTGTTAAAGGTAGTAGGATGATCCCCTCAGTAACAATGATATCAGAGAGGAGATATGATATCTTCAGTGAGACAGGAATTTATTGTAAAACTGATATGAACAAGGTTGTATGTGAGTTCAACTGATGTAACTTGTGACTACAGTCAGTTACTTGGCTTCCCTGATTTATCCTAGAAGTTAAACTGTAAAGTCAATTCACAGTCAAACCACAGAATCTTACATCAGCAGACTAACAGTTCTAAATGTTGGTAAAACACAGATATTTTCTGAAGTTGCTTTGAAGTACTCTCTGATTGCTTAGATGTCCTTGGCAAATTAGTGCCTGCAGGAAATAAATGCATGCTAGGTTGTGGTTTTTTGTTTGCTTCACATTGTTATAATTACTGTTGCTATTTTTATTGATAGAAATACTCATAGAAGGAGTGGAAAAAGAGAAAAGGAGGCAAGAATAGAAGTCTGATTAGTTAGTTAGTTTTGAAGGGATTTCCAGAGAAAGCAAGCAAGCCGCTGATCAAACAGCATTTTGCCCCTGACAATCACAACAAAAATATCTGTGTCCAAAATTTAAAGATTAAAAGATACATGTTGTAATTAATAACATTTTCAAAGTGAACAAAAAAGATTCATCTAGGGGATTCAAATGCTATTTTTTTATCCGGGTGATGCTTATGTCCAGCTAGGAGATAAAAAACTGAGGATGATTCATATGAATAATCATGGTTATCAGATAAAAAAGAAGGATGCAGTCAAAAAGAAAATGGAGTCAAATTGTGTTCTGACAGTGATTCATTCAGCGTGATTTACTTTTTTAGAAGTCTAGAAAGTCCTTGCTCACGTTCTCCATTCTTTTCATACTGTTAGTAAAAGTATCAAAGAATGTTATATCCCAACTATTAGGAGATCAAGTTTCAGAAAATTGTGATGCATATATTCTAAATGTTTTTTCACCTTTTGTAGCTTTATAGAAGACTCATATCACATTTAAAATCATGTTGTGATCAGAGAAACAGATAAATTTCTTTGATCTTTTTGAAAGTTAGGATGAACACAATCACTGCACTCAGGAAACAGAACAAGAAAGCTCTTGGCAGGCTAAGCCAAGCATGCAAAGATGGGGATGAGCAAAACTGTTACACCTGTTCATCCATTACAGACAAATGCAAAATTTTGTTAAATGCCTCTCTTCTTTACCCTGATTCTGAAGTGAGAATTTTAATCTATAAGACAAAAGCCAGAAGGTGTTGGAACAATTATTTTAAAATGTGGTCCATAAAACTATATCTAGCTTCAATTCCAAGAGTTAGTACTGTTATCTTAACTATGAATTACTATCCATTAATTGTAAAGTAAACTTTACCAGAGGAAAACTTAATACTTGTCTTTGTAAATCACTAATAGCATCCTATGCAATCGATTAGTATACTCAGAATTTTTAAGTTACCTTAAGATTTGTTTCAATTTAGTTCAAAAATACATATTTAATATGGATAATATTTGAGATACTGAAGACTTTCCATTTTGATTGAAGAATGGAAGTCTTTCCAGGAAAAGTGAAAACCTCTATGAATATTTTAGTCAGAGTGGCAGACTCTGAACTGAATTACCTATAGTCTTCTAATACTGCTTCAGAAAACCAGATATCTTCAGTTTTTGAAAGTATTGATTGTATGTAATGTTATGCACGTTCAGATGTTATGTGAGTTCAGCAAACTGCAGTGGCAAAAAATAGGACTGAAAAGAGAAAAATTTTTTAGCCTTGCTCAAATGCACAGATTTAACACAGCAAATATAAAGAAAAATGCTTCTCATGGTGCAAACATTTAAATATAGCAAGTTAATGTATAAATTAATTTCATTTTGTACACATTTATAATGTATTTTTCAAATTTATTTTTTAAGCTTAAGGAGCTCATATATAGAACATATATATCGTACATCATGTTTCTTTTCTTTAAAAATATTTTTAAGTTACTTGAGAATTATTAATTGATAACTTCATATTGTAGCTTGGAATTTATTTTACAGAACTAACTTCTAGTTTCTCTGTTTTGAGAGGCTGAAAGCCAAACAGTGTGGAAGGCCATTCTGGGTATAAAGACAGTTTTATATACCATTTTCTGCTCAAAGTAGTGAGCAAAATATACCTTGCAGAAGAAAATATGTTGCACTAAGCAACAGAAATATGAGACAGTTCTCAAGGTTTGCTGACCAGCTGAGATGTTGCTTTACTCAGAACAAACATTGTCTCTGTGGTCATGCTGTATCTTTGATAATGAGTAGTGAATACTCTTCAGTGAATAGTGTCCTAGTCATTATGGCCCAATATCAGTCTCAGGTAATTTGCATTTTAATTTTAAATTCAACAGAGGGGCATCTTACTCGATAATTATTCCTTAAAATTTCTTTTTCTATTTCAAAAGTTTTTGCCTTTGCTTCCAGACTCTCAGTTCAGTGATTACTGGTCTGTTGACAAAATTTTTGTAGAATCATAGAATCACAGAATACTATGAGTTGGATGGGACCCATCAGGATCATTGAGTCCTGGCCATGCACAAGATTCCCCAAGAATCACACCCTATGTCTGAGGGAATTGTCCAAGTGTTTCTTGAACTCTGTCAGCCTTGGTGCTGTGGCCATTTCCTGGGCAGCCTGTCCCAGTGCTCAACCACCCTCTGGGTAAAGAACTTTTTCCTGATATCCAACCTAAACCTCCCGTAACAGAACCTCGTGCCATTTCCTCGGGTCCTGCCACTGGGGCATGAGAGTGAAGAGATCAGTACCTGCTCCTCTGTTTTCTCTTGTGAGGATGCTGAAGACCAAAATGAGGTCTCTCTCCCCTCAGTCTCCTCTTCTCCAGGCTGAACAGACCAAGTGAGCTCAGCCACTCCACATAACATGTCCATTCCAGGCTCTTCACCAGCCTCTTAAGGAAGATTATCATAGGCATCAAAAATATAGACATGTAGAATTAGCTTAATATAATGTAGATAAATTGACAAAACCCAGATGTAAAATTTCAGAAAGTGATAAAAATTCCGTCCCTGAACAATTAAGGATCTTTTAGGCTCCAAAATCAAGACTTTTTTTTATTAAATTCCTTGTTTAAGAACTCTAATTGTGGTTTGCCTTGAGCTGTGGTTGTCACTCCTTTGATTCACCATGCTTCCTTTTCTAGCAGTGCTAGTTCTCCTATAACTTCTTTAGTTTCAATTATTTTGCCACAACTTCTGATGAAGTTCTGAAATTACAAAAAAGGCTTTTGAAGGGTAATCTTAAAAATAACCGCCTATAAATAACTGTTAAGAGAATGATAATCTCAGCTTAATATCTTAGTGTGGGATGTGTGTTCAATATCTGTCTACCCTTCCTCTCTAGGAGTCTCATTGCTCCCATAATGATGCAGTATTATATTTTTTTATATTATAACAAGAGTTTTTATATACATGTATACATATTTCAATTATTCACTAATGTAATATAATATTAGTGAATGATTAAAAATATTTGAAGTGTAGACAATTTACTACCTGTATATTCTAGTGTTTCTACATGAAAAAAGAAAAAGAGACTCGCAAATAAATAATTTTTAAAAATGGCAACATTCGGAGCCACAAATGTTAGACCCAGAGAAATTTGGAATTTTTTTCTAACACTTTGACTACTGTGTCAGGTCAATAAGTCTGACTTGTTAGCCGTGTTTTGAAGAATGTGAAGCCTGTTTCACATAGGATAATTTATCAATATTAGGACACTTCAGTTTAGTGAAAAACTCATATACTATTAAGTATCACATCTGGGATTATATTCTTTTGCCAATCAGTAATTTGTTTTAAGATTTGAAACCACATGCAACTGCATGGTGTCACCTAACTTCCTAAATAATATAATGACACAATCAGTTAGTGATACTGACACTACAGCACTAATCTCCAATCTTTCCTTCACAACAGCTGTATAAAAAACTGTTGTCCTTTAGTGTAATAATTCCATTACGTATGTCTTGGTTGGTAGTTACTTTGCTGGATATGGCAGGATACAATCCAGTCTTGGTATTCGTGTTTCTAACAGAAGTAGAAACAAATATCTATTTTAAAAGAACCTCAAAAGTCCTTGTAAATGTGAATCTGGGGAATCAGTGACCTCCTACTTCATCTTTATTCCTCTTCCTCTCCTCTCCCAGAAAAAAGTCTAGGATGGAGAATCAGTTAAAGCTGTCTCGTCAAAAGAGGAGATAAGGGGGAGGAAAGGAACTAAATCCCTATGTTCCTTCTAAATTCGTGGATTGTAACAGACAGTTTGGACTGAAAAACAGAGATGATACAGATCGGTTAAAGCTTGGACAACCCGCTTCTATTTCAAGTCTGTTCAGAAGCAGACATCCAGCATTCAGAGAAAAATGCTTTGCAACTGAGGGTATGAGAGACATCATCTCAAATACTTTTACTCTTTCGACATGAAGTAAATCCCCTTACAAAACTATACAAGTTTGCCTGTATCAACCACAACTTATGCAACACATTTTTCTACTGACCTGAAAGTTTAGGTTCACATCCAGCCTTGCAGTTTAGCTGTGTGAATGTCTATCCTGATGTTGCTAAGCTGCAGAACTGTTAACAAGTTGCCAAACTTCTTCACTGAACCTGAATATTAAGTTTCTCCTCCAGTTCTGGCCTTACCACTCTTCATAATTTTATCTCAAAACATGAGATACCCACTGATTTGTAAAACACTGTATCTGCCAATGTACATTTTAAGGTCAGCTTTTAATTTTGGCCTTTGTAATTCATGGGCACAGGAAAGGGTTACGCATTTAGTTTTGAAAGAAAATCAGAAGATGAAAACTAAAATACTTCTATTTATTATAAAGTGTGAGTTCAAGACATCTCAATATACCAAAGATCCCTAACTATTACTTACTTTTACAAGTTACACCAAAAGTCCTGGAGTTTATTACTGTTTGCAGTCTATTTTGTTCTTTTCACATACAGTTCCAGTTGAGTCCACCACCAGTTACATCCACCAGCTTTAATTTGCTGTGGGGATTAATGAGCAACACCTGTCACAATGACATCCCTGAATGCCTGGAGCTTTAAACACTTTTAAGTAAGTCATACTATTAATCAGAATAAAATAAAAGGGATCTGTTGCTGCATTCCTCATCCTGAGTCTACAGAGATCCGACAAAGAGATCTCATATATGAGTGACTACAACAAAATAATCCTTGATTGTTGCCCGATAGTTGTTATCCTAGAGAAAAATGTTACCCAGATCAAAAATCTAATATACCTGTATCCAGTAAGAAAATTTTGCTTCCAAGTGGCATTATCTGCACTGTATTTGCAAGCAAATATTTTATTCTTCTAGCATCAGAAATATATTTGCAGTATACGAGTTTTCTTAGTGAAACAACAGAATGGGAATATTTATTTAATGTGTTGTCACTATGAGCACTGAAGCAGAGAAGATGGGTTAAAGTAATAAACACAGTAGACCTGAATAATGTAACTGATTCCACATTCTAAACAAATTTATATTGTTCCATGCTTCATAGATCAATTCCATCCATTCATTTTCCAACTCTGAAATCTATTCTTAATTTCAAATGGTGTTTTCTGAGTTCTGTATTTCATAACCTTTCTATATAAATTATTCTTTCTCTATGTCCATCTTATCTATTACTTACACTTCATAATTTCTTAGATTTTTTGCTAGTTGAATTGCTATACATACAATAATCTCACAGACTTCTTTTTAAATTGTTTAGGAAGGAATAATTGAGAATAATCGATATTGGAGTTTTGAATGTCATTGGTTATTTTTGATTGAATCCATGAAGCACGTAAGATATTTTGTTCCAGAAGTGAATCAGCTCAACTTTTCTGTTTTGGTTCAAATAATTGTGTTTACAAATGTCTATGAATATATTTCATTTAAATGAACTCTCTGAGAGAGCAATCTGCTAGCAAACCCTTGTATGACAATACTCAGTGAAGGGAATGTAGAAAGTTATGACTGAAGAAGAAGAGAATTTTATTTACAATTTTGAACATGCATGCATGGCTGTATTTTCATTATTTGCCCTGTTCCAGTTTCAGTTAATGAAAAGAGATAAGCCTTTACATTCAAATTTTTGCTGTAGTTGTAGAAACTACAATTATGACAGTCTGTCAGGAATACAAGTTCCCCATTGACACTCGTCAAATCAGCTTTCAAATATTATAATAATAAATATTATTACCCAATAATATATGCAATAATCACCAATTCAAAGCTCCATTCCAATCTGTGCAAATAGATTCTGAAATATGCAATATCATATCCCAAGGCAATTCTATATTTAGCATAATAAATGTTATAAGAATCCAAGGTCATTAAGAACAGCCATTTAAATAGCATTAATCCTTGGTTTAAAAGTCATCATAGATATTTGGAATCTAACTTGTCCTGGTATATTAAATTCTGACCTGAGTTGTTGGAAAAAAGTACAGTGAACGTACATGCAGTAACAATATCTGGAAATTTTTCTCCTCTTCATTGGCACAAAGAAGCTGCTGGAATACTTACAGATGCACAAATGTGAAAAACCATAGACTGTAGAAAATTAAGTTGGACAGCTGGCATTGACCAAGGGCCTGATCCCAGTGACTACAATGCCAGGTCATGGGCTAAATGAGAATTATTTGCTGTGGCCTTTTCCTCATTAAATAAATTAACAAATAAGTTTCTTTTGCCATCAGCTGATGGTACAATGAGCAGAAAGCTTTGAAAAAATTGTGGTATAGATGTCCTCAAAGTTTCTAGAGCCATGCAGACATGGTGATAGGAGCTGATGTGCTTTTTTGATAGGATATGTAACATTAGTCTTAATGATTTCTGACACTACAGTCTTTATATTATGAGATCCTTTGTCAGAAAAGGAATAACAACAAACCAAACAAAAAAACCCCCAGTTCTATGTATTTTCTTTTAAATCTGGTTCAACGGTTTCTCATTAGAAGCAGTTGACAGACTTTAAAAAGCATGTAGGCAACACCTTTAACTGAAGAAATCAACATTTGTTTTGGAAAATGTGTTCCAAGAAAGCTGTGGCCCAGCTGGAGGAAATCCAGTGATGAAAAATGGCTAAGATCAACAGTCTGAAAATCATGATTATAAGAATAGACAGGAAAAATAGTTACTGTTTAGTCTTAAGAAGGGTATGCAGAAGGAAAATGCAGCAACAGTCATCAAATATGCAAACTATTATTGAACACAAGGAAAAGAAGGCTTGAAAAACCTGTTCTCTGTAGAGATATGGAATACTTGGGAGTAAGACTAGCTAAAGTGATTTATGTTAGACATTGGAAAAAATTGAAATATTAAACATTAAAAAATATTACAAACCTAAATATTGAAAAAAGTAATCTCTGGAAGGTTCTGGATTACCCATTATGAACAGATTGGGCAAACAAGCATAGAGGCAGAAGCAAATTTACTCTAGAGAAGAATCTGTCCCTAAAGCAAAACTCTTTTGTATCATCTGTGAAACAAATATTTTCTCTCTCCCTCTCTTGAAATTAGTGCTCACTCTGCTTTAGGTATATAGAGATTTTTTTAAAAATCCACCACAACTGGAATGAGGCGTGAAGGAGCTTTCTTTCAGTTGAAAGCTCATTTCTATTATTATTTCATTGGATCATATTATATAAAGGGATACAATTCCTGTGTATTCTGCTGGAAATATTTTGTAGAATTCAACAGGAAATTATGCTTTGATGAAGACATTTCAAGTAATTTCTGCTTTGATGTCTACTCATAGGCAGTAAAGACTGCATGTTTACATGTCTAAGTTAAGAAGTCTAAAACTGCTGTACAAGTCCATAACAATCAATTTAAGTTCCTTTCAAATCTTTTGGACAGAAATAATTATTTACACAGTACAATCCATCTTGTCTCAACCAAAATGTTTAAAATATCTAAAACAGCCCAGGCCAGTTTTTCTGCAGAAATGGCCACGTATCTCTGACTTTTGGGAATTCAAGGACAACAACCTTGTATTTAAGTGTTAAAATTTTAAGATGCCTGGATTTTTCTACTGCTATCTCTCTAAGTTGCATCCTGTGCCTCTTTTAACCACCTTCCCACCATGTCTTCACCCAGGTGAATTACTTTAATTTCAAAGTATGGATATACGTGGTAAAATGAACAGAATGACACAAGTTGAACAAACAAAAATTACGTCTGTATTAAATAAATTCTAAGATTTTTCTCAGAGGAATGTTTTTACCATTTTCAGCTGTTACATAAACATCTTTGTGGGGTGCTCACGTGATCCACCCATGGGGTGATCAAAGTAGCCCAGCTCTTAAGGTAGGACTGTGACTCTGTAAGGTCTGATGCACAGAACCAGCGAGGGGATCTGCTCCCAACATACCTAGACAAGACCTCTCAGACCATTGAGTCCACACTGCCAAATCCACCACTAAACCATGATCCCTAAGCACCGCATCTCTGTCTTTTAAATACTTCTATGGATGGTAACTCTACCACTTCCCCGGCTGACCTATTCCTGATGTTTGATAACCCTTTCAGTAAAGAATTTTTTCCTAATATCCAACTTTAACCTCCCACTGTGAGATTTGAGGGCATTTCCTCTTGTCCTGTCACTTGTTACTTGGGAGAAAAGACCAACTACCACCTCTCTACAACCTTTCAGGCAGTTACAGAGAGCAATAAGGTCTCCCCTGAGCCTCAGTTTCTCCAAGTTAAACAATCCCAGTTCTCTCAGCTGCTCCTCAGGAGATTTGTGTTCCAGACCCTTTGCCAGCTTCACTACCCCTCTCTCCCATGCTCCAGCGCCTCAATGTCCTGTTTTGTAACCATGTAAGAAAAGGAAGGCCACGATCAGCCAGGTTATGCAGAGAGTCAACCAGGAAAAGAGAAATTCTGTTGAACACAGTAAAAGAAGTAGAAATACAGAGGAATCCACCCTGAAAAGTGATACAGAAGCAGAAGAAAGAGTTGTCAGGTGAGGCAGCAGCCTATAGCTGGAAAGAGGACACATGCAGGGGCTCACACCAGGGCAGGGAGCATTTGCCACAGGCCAGTGATGGTGAGGAGCTACCTGCAACCTGGGGCGTGCTGGGGAAGGGGGGAGGATGTGCTCCTGGGGGTGATTTATGGGGGCTGGGAGATATGAAACTGTTTATTAATTCTCTCTAAGGGTCTGCTAACATGATTTATCTGTTATATTACCAATATTGATCCTGAGTCTATAGTTCACTGTGGGCTAATTACATGTCATTAATAAATTAATAAAGCATTTTGATTCCGATTCTGGCCTAAGCTATGTAAACTCACTTGTTTTTTCTTGGTGTCTACTTTTCCTGGGGAAGGATGCTTAGCAACCAGCTAGGATAAGCAGTGAATTATTTGTACACTGGAAATAACAAAGGAAAATCCCATTTGTCAGGAATTGTGTGAACTTTAAAATGTTTCAAATTGTATATTGGAGTAACTAGAAGTCTCACAAAGTAGCTTGAAAGACTGGGGAAAATCAAAGGAATTACTTCCACATTTCTCTCATCTGTATTCGCAATACTATTGGACTTGATTTTTTTACTAATATATATCATTAACACCCAACATTGATATCAACACACACTACTAATAGAAGTAGAACTGCACTTTTGTCTTAGACATGTATGCTGGTGAGTTTTCTTTTATATTTCTGGCATCTTTTCATGTCCAGTTTTTAAGACAACTTCTCTCAGGGGATGACTTTTATTTGATCCTGTTAGTCATATTGCTCATCCAGATTTAGGAATCTGGGATGATGGAAAGGGGAGGGGAAGCACACAAAACTTTTTTTCTTTCTAAAATGAAAACCAGACCTGTTCAAAAATTTGACTTGTAGTTGAAGAATAAACATACTTTACCACACTCCAAAGGAAAAAAAAAAAAGCTTAAATTTTTATAATGATAATTACTTTCATTAAGAAACCCAAACTCAAAAAATCCCCAAACAAACTCAAAAAGCCTCAATGAAATTTAAACAAGCAAAACAACTGATGCTTTTCCAAACTCTATTTTCCACAGAAAAATAAGTAAACGGTTAAAGGCAGGATTAAGCCCCTTACACATTACAGTTTCTAACTGTGATAATATATCAGTCATCTATGTAGATTTTATTTATATGTGAATAATCTGCATACATATTTATATATACACACACAGAGGTACACACACCCTGGAAATGAAGGCAGGGGAGAAGGACTGCTAAGTTCAGAGGAAACATGTTTAACAAATAAATGAATAAATAAATAATTCTCAATATTTGTGGAAACAAAAATGGAAAATTGCTGTGCAACAATTCCCTTATGTCACATTTTCCTATCCCACCTAGAAGTGTTGGTTAAGGAGTGCTGTAGATCTTGTAAACTAAATCTTTAGAAAAATCATAATGAAGTCATATTCTAGAAACCTGTTTTACACTAATGCATTCTTTGTTCAATTTGGCATTGTAATGTATCTAAATAATTAGTTCATGTAGCATTGCAGTAAAAAAGATTAAAACACAAAGAAGCAATTCCCTGACCCCTGCCTAGTTAAGCAGGCTCTCTAGTTTTGCCACTGCCTTTGTGTTCTATTATCATGAATTAGGACCCTGAATTACAAGAGGAGCCTAAAGATCATTCTTATCTTATACTTTTCTATAAATCATACTCCATTAATAATAGTAAAGAAGGCTTAAAGGGGTTTGATTTGCCTCCTAGCTTTCAAAGAAATAACCTTAACATTTCTATGCCAAATTCTGCCATTAAATTATTTAATGTTAAGTAACAAACTTCAGTGCTGCAACATTCTCTCAGGTTTTCCTTTCCAAAATAAAACTTAAATATAATACTAGCAACAAAACTGAAGTTCATGAAGCAATTTTGGAATTAGACTAAAAGAGGGCATATGGTTTTTTGGAAGGGCATGTGACACACGCTTTTTATGTTCCAGAAACACACAAGCCCCACTCAGAAGGAAAGGACTGTCTGACTTTCTCAGATCCTAGGCCTGTGACAACATAGCTTACTAGACTATCACCAAGATTTATCAGTTTTAAAACATGCAAATGAAAGCACTCATTTTTTTGATCAATATGAACTCAATTATCTTTATTGCAATGTTTGCTACATGTAAAATACATTTGTGCCTGCATCTATATGGGGAGCACATAACAAAGTGGTGGTAGATGCCCCAGTGCTAGAAACATTGAAGGTCAGGCTGGGTGAAGCTCTGAGCAATCTGAGACAGCTGAAGATGCCCCTGATCATTGCAGAGGGGTTAGGCTAGATAATATTTAAAGGTCCTTTGCAACCCAAACTATTCTGTGTTTTGATGGTTCTATGATTCTAAACCATCTTTAATGCTGTATTAAAGGTTCTGCTATTATTGCTAGCTCTGTAAGCTTAATATATAAATTCTCTGAAACAGCCTTTCCTGTGCTGCACTGCTATTACAACTGAGATTGGACTTTCAATACTTTCATTTGTTTATTTTCAAAGTTTTTCATTATTGTCAAATTACAAATATATAGCACTTATTTGTCAATAAGTCCTAGCAGCTTGTCTTTATGCAAATACAGAGGAAAATGACAGTCCCCACTTTGGGAGAGCTTTTTATATATATATGCATGTGTGATAATGCTATAACGCCCTTTCCATTTCAGCAGTAACAGCAAAACTTCATGGACTTCACCTGCTATAGTATAGTGCCTACAACTATATGTAAAGGATTTTTTTTTTTTCTTAGAACAAATGATTTTCTTAGAACAAAAGAGCACAAGGTAAAAAAAATGTTCAATATAGGTGGGTTCTAAGTCCTTGTCCAAAGGTGAGCTCCAGAATGTCTTGCAAAAATCTAGAAAATCAATCCATGAAGCTACCCTCTAAGTCTTTCAATTAGCCCTTACTAATTTATTTCTCTCAAGTTTATCTTAGAGGACAGATTTTAGCTATTGAGTGGCTCTGAGATATTTAAAAGAAACATATTAATCTTACTGGGTAATACTATATACAAATAGTATAATATTAAAAAAAAAGTATACATAAATTAAGCCTATAATCACCCAGCACCCATTGGAAGTACATTCTTTTTATAATAATGTGTTCTTCAAATCAACACTTTCTTTTGTTTGTTCTGAACACTTGATATCACAGCTTTCATGAAGATCCAACTACAAGCAGACAGAGACTATTCAAACAGAAATAGAGCAAAATTTTCCCAGGTAAAGTAATAAACATAATTAAAAAAATAAAGTAGCACGAATTTGAAGAAATAATTTTAATGGCAAGTAACAAAACTTATGCTTCATAATTTATATTTTGTTTCTTTATTTTTACAGATTTCGTTTCTCAGTATTGGTGTGTTCATTTTGAGTTTTTTTGACTAAGGGGATGTTTATCTTTAAAATATGATGGTTTACAATATTTTTTTCTTTGAACTCCTCACTTCATCAGCAGGTTTCCCTGTTCCAATAAATACTTTAGACAACTCAGACCAAACTTTACATTAAAGGTGACCTTATCAACATATCCCTACTTTCACTTATTTAGTTATAATCAAAACCTGTTCTGACATATGAAAGATGTTCTCATTATGCAAAAAACGTCTGGGCTGGCATAATAATTTGAAAGACATCCAACAACTTCACCCTGTTGCTAACACTGAAATATCTCTTCTCACTACCTTGCTGCTTGGTTCTCTGTATTTGAGGTTCAGTGCAAATACCCACAAGGTATTTTAGTCTTGCTCATTTTACCAGTTTCATCCTCTTATTGATGAATCAGTAACACATCAGTCAAGAGACAGTGGCCGTATATATAATTTTCTCCTAAAGAAGAATAATTCTTCTTCACAAAATTCTTCACAAAAGTAAAGATGAAGGGACCCACACTTCTTGAGAATATAAGGTACTTTTAAAACTTAAACTTTTAATTTTACAGCCCAAGTTAAATTTCCGTTCTTGAGCAACCACATCCATTTTGTTAGTAAGTCAGTTGAAGTTTTGTGAGGGAGATCTTACTTATTTTAAAATGAGAAATTATTTAGCTCAGTGTTTCCAATTTAAAGATGTTCAGACATCTTCAAGGGCATGATTAGAATACATTGTTCTTCCCTTTCTAAATGAACAGTCTTTTCCAGAAGGCATGTCAATAGACCCTTATGATATCTTTGGTTATGCTTCAGTTCCCTAAACAATACATGAATAACTGTGGGGAAAACATTCTAAGACAATTGGATATCATGATTATTAAGTGTAAATGTATACTGCCAGTATTTCAGTGAGATAAAATTTGTGTTGTCTGAATTACAAGGCCAAGACTTTTAGGGAATCAAAACATTCTGAGGTCAAACACTGCAAATTTGCACCCAGAGTGTATTTCTCGTTTCATATGATCTCCGTTATAGCGCTTAATATTTTAACATATAATTCAACATAAAGAAAAGGAAAAAAAAAAACAAACCTCTCACTGAGTTCACAATGACAAAAACTGGCAGCCGGAAGTTAAATACTCAGAAGTGATGCCCTACAAATGTGATATATGCCCCAAAGTATGTAAAGATTTGACATACTGATGATGATATTGGAAGTGTATTTTATGCAGCACTAGAAGTTCTTTGGAGTGACATAGAACAATTGTGTTTATGCAGCATGCAGTAAGTGCTTGGGGAGTCACTTACTGTAAGCTCCCAGCAGAGTATTTTTATGATAATAGAGCAGACTTAAAAAAACAACAAAAAACAAAACAAAACAAAACAAAACAAAAAAAACAACAACCAACTGAATAAACCCCAAAATCTTATCCTTAGGTCCTTATAGGAAATAAATGTGTAATCTGTTGTTTATACCAGGGTAAAACTTCATGACTGTGGGGAACGTCTGGAGGATTCATTTAGTATGTGCCAAAAAGCTAAAGCTATACAAAACTACTTTCTAGCAGCAAGTTTTGCCAGTTAGTCTGAGATTTTACTGTGTCAGTGAAAACTCCTGATAGGCTGGTCAGAAAACAATTTTTTAAATGTTTTAAAAATTAGCAGGGAAGGAAATTTATTTTGATATTTTATTTCAATATGTTATGTAAAAATTTTGAAATAAAAATTAATAAAAATTAAAGCAGAAATTAAGATGCCTCAGGACATTGAGCAACTTAGAGGGTTATGTGAGTTATCCATCATTTTATCTGAACTTTTACAAGTAGTATGTTGGGTATTATTTATGGAAATTGAAATATTTCCTAAAACTACATTTTTTCAACCCCCATAAAAGAAATAAAAAGGAAAAAAATTACAAATATTAAAAGGAGGATAAAAATAGTTTGTTTGGTTTTTTGTTTGTTTGGTTGGTTGGTTGGTTTTTGTTTTTTTTTTAATATACACAATTGCATTAAAAGACAGAAATATATAGACCAAGGTAAAAAAGTGTTGTGAACTGCATTATTTTAAAATTGTCATGTGTTGAATTAAGGAACCTAATTGTACATACAGTCATACAAATATACTTTCTAATCTGCCTCACCTTTACTGTTTGAAGCAGTAAGTTTCCCTGGAAGTGTTAAAGACTGGAATGTACAATATAACTATAGATATATACCACATATGTCAAGAGGCAACTCCTGGCAAGTTATACATAAGGATTTCCTGGTACTTCCCAAGCCAAAATACATCTTGTTATGACTAACGTTTAATTTGGATGGTCACGAATATTTTTAAAATAATTTTTGAGATCTTCTCCTATCTCTTATATACTGTTGTCAAAAACTACCATCCTAAAATACATTGTCACCAGTAGCAACTTATAATTTACTTTTTAAGGAATTCCAGGAATTTGTGGAGTGAAATGGAGCCACAGACCTTACCACAAGAGCCATATATCTATCATTCTAAAGCCTGACTAAACACTTTGCTTAAAAGCTAAGAAAAATCTTATGGTCTATGAAAACAGGCAGGCTAACTCAGAAAATAAAATAGTACAGTTTATTTTTGACATGTAGAAACATTCCACACATCAGCTCTGTTAGCCTTCATTTGTTTTACTTCTTGGATGAAACCTCTATTTGTAATGTTTTCTTTTAAAATAGTACTATATGAAAAGAAACTAATTTTTAAAATATAAAAGATTTGTAGACAGCATATGCTACATTATTTCAGCCAGAAATATGGTCAGAAATCATTTATTATTCGGTCAAAAACGCTTATGGGGCAAAAGTAACAGGGGAAAAAATGTGAAAATATATCCACGCCCAACAATTTTCAGTGATGATAGAACTTCTCTGGACAAGAGTTTTTCATCCCCTGTCTGATATGGGTCGTACAGTTGAGCATCGATCCTTGTCTTCTCAAGAAACCCAACCACTAGGCTATGCTCTTGCTCTTCAAATATATAGCTAGATTGCAAAAGAGTGAGTTTGACAACAACCTACCTAGTAACTAAGGCTCTCAGCTATGATTCAAATGATCCAGGCTCAACGTGCAGCTCCAGTGAGTATTTATGTTGTTACACCACTCGAGCAATTCCTGCAGAATAAGCTACTACAATCAGAAAATACTCCATAGCCTGGTGATCAAAGCAAATAGCTTTGCTGCATAGACCATGTCCATTTGATGGACATCCACTGAAAAATTCATATAGTCTGCAACAGATCTTCATATCTTTCACCTGAAATCAAGTCCTATCTGGGACGTATTTAAAAGAAAAGGACCCATTTTATGTTCATGGTTTAGCTTTATTCTTTAATATGTGGCTTGATCTTAAAATGTGCTGAACGTTCTGAGTCAGTACAACAAACCCCTTCACAAATGTACAGTTTGAGATAGATCTCTCATATATTTCCACGAAAAAAGTACTGACTTTTCTACTTTTCTAACTTTCACTACTGACAAGTTGGAAAGGATGTGACATTAGCCTCGAAGACTTTATAAGACTTTCCCTGAAAGTAAAATTGCTTCACCTCAACCTTAGAGGATTTTTGAGACAAAACTTTTTTTTTCCTTTTCTTATTTTCAAAGTTTGGGGTGATTTTTCTTCACAGAAATCTTTTTAAGATGAATGTATGACCTATTCTTATGACTTTAATAGGAAAATTCCAGCATTTTTCCATTTCACTAGCTTGGGAAAAGTAACTCACCTCTTTGTAGGAATTCACCCATGAACCGTGCTAGAAACCTAAGCAATTAACCATATAAACCATAAGACACATTGTTTAGTTCAAGCTGAAATTTAGGAAAGCAGCTAATCAAAAGATAAAACTTTCAACACTTTTGTATATTTGCTTAAATACTATGTTGAATAAAAGCATTCTATAACTTGGTAACTGAGTGTAGTTTTTTTTCTCTTAGAGGTGTATGTTACTTTTCATGAGGGATATTACTGAAGGCCATCAGAAGTATTATTCCATAGGTTGGTAAGACTAGCAGATTTTTCAGTTGCATTTTTGTTAAATGGAAAAAACCAGACAAACAAAAGACTCCCCACAAAGCCCAACCTACCTCTTTAAGGAATGACAGTTGCAGAAATACATTGCTTCTGTAAGAAAGAATTTTTGTGAGGTTTCTATTCTACTCATATAGTTTTCTGTAGGACTGTTAGTAAATGCAGGGTATTCTTCACAGAGTCATTAAATTGTTTGGGTTGAAACAGAACTTTAAGGTCATTGATTCCGACCATTAACCCAGCACTGCCAAGTCCACAACTAAAATATGTCCCAAAATGCCACATCTACACATTGTTTAAATGCCTTCAGGGATGGTGACTCAACCACTTTCCTAGGCTGCCTGTTCTAGTGCTTGATAACCCTTTATGTGCGGAAAATTTTTCCTAATATCCAATGTGAACCTCCTCTGGTGCAACCTGAGGCCATTCCCTCATTTTGTTATTTGCTACATGGAAGAAGGTAATCAGGCTATGCATGCTTGAAAGGAAGAATGCCAGTAGATAAAGCCAGCAGACAGCTAAAGAAGCAGTTTTCATCTTGTCAGCAGCCAAAAGTTAGTTCAGAACCATGGGAATATCACGCCTGACACATAAAGTTAGGAAAATTCCTTGGATTTTTTTATTCCTACTGTGTTGAGGTTAATAAACTATCTCATAAAATGAATTGAGATTGAGTCCTAGCAACAGTTAGAGCTCACATACTCCATCTCAAGCAGACCCAGTACTACAAATGTTATTATTTACTTATCAAGCCATAGTATAATACACGTGATACCTTGTTTTCAGTAGCTTAGAACTTTATTAGAAGTGTAGTTGCTTGCAATGACAAAGAACTGAGCCTTGGGTCAGGAATACAGGGAGGGTACAAATCAGTTTCTAACTTCAGCAGTAGTCTGCAGCCATCTAAATGGCATCCAGAACAATGTCAGACACCTTTGGGTAACCAGTGAAAGTTACCAGACAGGCCATCAGATGTATAATAGAACAATGACTTTCTGGATTGGCAAAATCCCTTGGGCTCAATACCTTGAGGGCATTCACAGATGACCCACCTGCTATAAAATTACCATAAACAATGGAGATCTAGTCAATAAAGTCAATGCCAAAGAGAGAGCAATGCAGTTCATCCTAGAGTTCACCATGACCCTAAATCAGTTATCTGCTAACAGATATTTAGATATATCTAAATGCCCCTAAAATGTTCTCATAGCTGCTCAAGAAGTCTTAAACTGAATTCCTCTTGGCATTGACTAAATCCCAGATATGTTTACTAGGCAAAAAACCTGACATGGGAAGCAATGAAAAGAAACATGCTGAACCATCAGGTGATGTGAGAAATGGATATCAGCAAGAATGTTGGAACTGAGCAGGGTAGACTGAATGAAAAGAAACAGATGAGATGGGTGAAAGGTAGAGACTGAGCTTTTGTGAGTAAAGAACTGTAGCTTAAGGGAAAAGGAAAGGGATTAAATTTTAAATAAAAACAGGTAGTGGTTGATCAAGATAGATGAGGCTGGTGGTATGGTGAGGAAATAGAAGTTCTAGCAGACAGGCTGAATGTATACACACATATCAGTAAACCTTGGAAGGTGGAGTGTGAAATGGTATCCTAAGTTGAAATTCTTAGTATATTTTTTCTCTTATAATTTTTCAGCAAAGATCTGGGAAATATGTTTTGCATATTGTCAAAGGTCTGTGACATCCATCCAAAACTTCCAGCCAAGCTGTCAGATACAATTGCATGACAAGCTTTCTGCTTTTTGAGTTTGCCTTTTGTTTCAGTGGAAACTTTACCCAAAACCATCCTCCTCTCCCATCCTCTCAAAACACTATGAAGCTTCAAAACTAAGAATGTCTTCATCTTGATTTTTCATTTTCTTTATGCAAGCATAAGCAATAATTTGATGTGAACTTCTCACGGGTGGTTACTTGTCTTCTAGCCCTTACCATGTGGATGTATTTACAGGCACCTAGAAGTTATATGATATTTTGAAGCACTCCACATATCCTGAAAGACGAATCTCAATCCCCTTACCTGATTTAGTATATTATTTGATACACTGACCCTTCCCTTCTTCTCTTTGTCTCAGTTCATGAAGAGTAAAAATGTCCTCCTTGCTAAAGAGTACTGTGAAAATGCATTTATGTTCTAAGGACCTTTGTCTGTGATGTATGCAGAAGTTTCATGGTTTGTTAAAACTCAGGTGATGCTTCTGTTACCCAGGAGCACACACCGGAGATTGCTCATGCCACATCACTTGTGGTAACATCTGGTGAGTGTATCATCTACAAGGCTTGTGTGAATCAAGCACAGAGCAGCTCCAGCAGGGCTTGTGTGGCCCCCACACACCTGCCGTGGTTACTCTTGCCTGTGTGACCTTGCAGAGCTGACTGGCAAAACACGGGTGGGGGAAGTTGAGGAAGAACTGTAACATCACCCTGCTCGTGTCAGAGCGACCTTAATGTTGCCTCAGGAGCTGAAAGGCAGGAACCATCCAGGTGGGCCTGACAATGGTTGCATGGGACCAGGCAGGTCTGAAATCACTCATGCCCGTGTTGGGATGGATATTGCAGTGAGGACTGCCACAGGAGAAGAAATGAGCAATTCTGCCTTTAATACAGGTTTTGTAGCAAATACGCAGTGAGTAAAATTTGAGCCTGTATGTTCAGCATGAAGGAAAAAAATAAATAAAATTTGAACACTTTTCATTAATTGAGCAGTATCCCCATAGCCATCTGTGCCTTAATGAAGATGGTTCCTATGAAAAAATAGCATGTGATGGTGTAATTAAAAATTGCACTGCGTGCATAATGGTTGACAACAAGCAAAGATTTGTATACACAACACAAGCTCTCAGTCTCACGCACATGCACACATATATGTACATTTTTCTGCTATGACATTTCCCCTGTTCATAAATTTAATCCAGGATTTTAGACTCTGGGTGAGACTTGTCTGATCTGTCACACAGACATCTAAATGTAAATTTGTTGCGTATACAATTCCTAATTAGTGGATAAAGATAGAGGCCTTTGATGCAATCCACAGTCTGATCTAGATCTATATTTTAGGGAAAGCACCCTAAAACTACTTAATTCCATAGCTTTGACTATAAAACAGTCTGAATGACTTCTCCAAACATAAGCAATGTAGACTTCTAAGATTAGATAACATGAATCTCATGCTAAATGTTTACTTCATGCCACAAATTCTTACTAATAAAAACAAGCATTGTAAAATAGATGACAGGTAATATTATAGCAGGAAAGAAATACACACTATAATAAATCTGTCTAGGCTAAGCATCTAAAATTTTTACCTACTCCAGTGAAAAAATACTTAGAGTTAAATAAAGAGAAAATGTATAATTAGGTCTTGAAATGTATATTATGCTTTCATAACCTATAACATTCAAAAAGGAAAAACCTACATTGAAGTGAAAGTAACAATTGAAATAATTAGTCATTGGTTTGTAGGATGTCGAAAAACAACACACAGAGAAAAAATATATTTCCAATATGCAATTATCTAGTTAGTCAGAACAACTCATTACTTTCCCCCAAATCAATATTACAAATGCTCAATATTTTCTTCTGTAAACTGAAATTAGATATCAGTCAGATGTAAGTACCAAGCAGAAATGATTTGTAGCTCTAAAAATTATGCCTGCTCAAAATCTGATTGTGAAATTGATTGTAAGCATAGAATTTGACATTTTACCAATTATATCACATTACTGCATGTGCCAGTAAGAGTTCTTGGCATATGGTGTAATATAGTCAAACTATATGTGAAGTGACAGCATGAGCAAGTTATGACTTCTACAAATGTAGCTATAATTTTTAATTCCAGACGTGATGATGGAAGGAAAAATCAAAGCATTTTCCATTTTAATTTAAATTGTTGATGATGACATAATGCATGACTTGGCTACTTTTAATGTCCTTGCCAGTGTTCAGAAATGTATGTAGCATGCATAAAGATTAATAGGCTTTACTCTGCTTATTACTTAACTCATAAATAGTACAGCAAGCTTTTGGGGAAGGTGGTGGACATTCTGGCCCAATCCAAAATGAAATGTTTTCCTTCTCTTTCCTCTGATTTGAAGATGAAATGTAATAATAAAACAAAGAAGCTTATATAGCATTTGGCAGAAACAATAGTGGTTGGAGTGCCTATCTACTGGAAAATTAACCATGATCTTGTGTTCTTGTGGCCCCTTTAAATTTTCACGTGAAAAATAAAGCTAAATCATACTGTTGTGTTCATTTTAACTATGTAGCAGAGAATCTGAAGCATTATTATTGACAGACAAACTTCTAACACTAAAGATGTTGTTCCATATTTAAACTTAAGTAGGCATCTATACGTTGATTATATAATGTTTAAAGCTAGCATGGATGCTTAAGAATACAATCAGACAGGTGTTGTCCTCTGAAAACTAGAGGTGTAAATTATTGTCTCAGTGCCTATGAATTCAACCCAGTAAGATTTAAAGAAGTTGATACAAGAAAGTGAGCTAATGGAACATTTTGGTTCTTATTTATTTCTGGCATCTATTAAGTCACTACACATTTTCTTTTAAAGCATTAATGTTTGTTAGGTAGTTATTTGCATGCCATTTTATGTGGCAGTCAATATAAAATTTCCATCTGACATACTTAATGAACAAACACATACTTAATATACTGTAGTTATGAAGGAGCTGTGTCCCATCTGGAATGACACAGCTTCACAAGGAAATTAGTCATTGAGAAGATGACGTTTGAGCACTAGATGCATCCTGTAGTGGAAAAACTGTCATTGATGTCAGAGTGTTGTGTGAGTTCCAGTGTGAGGCACTGACTTTCAAGGGCCATGCACTGGTGCTGATTTCCATGGGATCCATGCAGCTTTATCCGTGGCTACCTTCCACAGGCGCCTCGGGACTGATGACATTGCTGTGACTGCCTGACTATATCTCTTTGTTTCTGTTTTCTAAATATAGGGCTAACTTTTACTTGTATCTAAGGAACTCACACATAGCAACTGAGTAGTTTCAGATGTGTCTGCCTTAAGTCTTCCAACTGTATTATGATGTATTTTCAAACAGGCTATATCACTCAATATACCACACAAAATTTTTGGAATTATCTCAGCACTATCTCTCTGAAGTCTGTCTATCTCAAATTTGCTATTGTCCAGCTCCTGCATTATTTAGTTGAACAACACCAAGAAAATGTTTCAATCTCAGAGTCTCAATTTCCTTCCACCTCTGCTTCCCTTTCCACCAACAGACCCCTATATTTATCTAATTGGTTCTGTTCTAAAGGGCCTTTTTTGAAGACCAGAGGGATTTTTTTCTGCTGCACAAACAAGTCCCTTTTATCCATTCTCTTTTCCATTTTCTCAACAAAACACCACAATGCAGCTAATACAGGTAAAAATATCTTGGGGAGGGGGAGGAAGGACACAAACCCACAATTGTTGTATTGTTGCATTATATTGTGTTATTTAGATGCAGTGGTTCGAGTGTTTGATGACTCACTGTGATCTGGAGATAAGTCCAAAAAGATAGAAAAAAATAAAAAATATAACTAAATTTTAAATACTTTTAAGAATAACTGGGATTCATTTTTCCCACCCTTTCTCCAGCATGTCTTTTTACTTATTATTCATTTAGTTTTTGGAGTAAAGGTAGTGAAAATCAACAGTATCATCAGAATTTGAAACATGCTTGGTAACAAAAAGGCCTATGACTGTTCTGAGACACATGAGGAACAGATTTCACAATCATTTTCACTTTCACTTATCAATCTTGAAAAACGAAGTTTCCACCATAGCTTTTGTGCTATTTTTTAAATCAATCAATATAATCCATATAGTCTTTTAGAGTGAACTGAGGTCCATGATAAGGAAAAAAAAATGAAGTGAAAGGATTGCTGTGTTAGGCATATGAATACCTTCAGGCTGTATAGAAAAAAGGTATTCAAAATTTTTGTATGACACGTGGCTGGTTTGACAACCAAGGGAGCTGACTGCACTAGAAATAAGATTAAAACTAAATTGTTGTGTGAACTATACTTGTCAGTCTTCAACCCACTTATAACTTGCAGTCAACATTCCTCCAAAATAAGTATTCTAATAAATATGGTTGATTGATAAATAATTATGGTTTCTAGAATTAAACAGAAATTTGAAATCAAGTTATTTGATCTGTTTATTATTTCTGCTTTTAAACCCCATCTCACTTGGTAGTTTTAAACTGGAATCAAATAATAATAATAATAATAATAATAATAATATCAGAGAAGAAGGACATCCACAGAATTAGTGAGAAGGTAAAAAGCTGTGAAAAGCTGTGAAGTAGTTAAAAAAAGGTTACCAATTATCAAGACTGACTGAAAGCAATAATATAAATGCCAAAGGAAATCACAGAGCACTGAAGACTGTAAATGCTGTAAGAGACAGCATTAATTTAGAGCTTCATTTACTAATTAATCGGAAAAGAGATGTACTTGTTTCCCATTTTTTATTGTATAATTTTTCTATCTGAAACTATGTATTAAATATTTTTAGTTTCCTGTGCTAATTATTCTCCTAGAATACAACATTATTTTCATAGTAACACACATGTTTATAAAATACTGAATTCTTACCTAAATGAAAATGAAATAAAAGGCAGGTAAACATTGCTTCAAAGCGCATGTTGAATAATTCGATAAATGTTCTAAATAGATTGTATTTTAACAATTAATGTCATGCCATAAGGATAGTACTCTCCAGTTCAGTCTCACCATCAAGATTCCCAAACGAGGCACTTGGTCCCGACTCTTCCCCGTCCATCTCCAAGCACTGACTGGGAATTGGAGGCACAAAGGCGAAACTTTTGGATTGATAAAAACAATGTACTGTAAACAGAAATGAGATAAGAAAATTAACAGTAACAATAACAATATTAATAACTGGTATGGGACAAAGAAAAAATTTTTATGGAAAGTAAAATAATACCAGAATAATTTTTTTCTTTGATAAATAATGAACTAAAAATATATATAATGCAGGGTCTTATTTAGATTTTTCTGAAGAGATTTCTTCAGTTTTGGTTGTTGTGTTTTTGTGGGTTTTTTGTTTGTTTGTTTGGGGTTTTTTGTTTGTTTGTTTGGTTGGGGTTTTTTGTTTTTTTTTTTTCTTCTTTTTATAACAGGGCTTCTACAGAAGCAATCAAAAACAAGGACTTCTGCAGAGAAGCAAAACAGAAGAATGGCATCACAGGGAACATTGCAACCAGATGTTTTCAAGGGAAAACAATTCTCTCTGACAGAAATTTAACTAAAATTACATGTTCTTTATTCCTACTACTCTGAAAACTCAGAGAGGAACTATATTGGTATTGTATAGAAAAAAATAGGGAATCTGGGACTGTTGAAATGTTCCTGTGTTGTTGATAAGCTTTCCTGCATTCCTTGTTCTCTGTCTCCACAGCCCCATTACACACTAACAGTAACACTGGACCATTTTACATTCTTTTCCCCATAGTAGCCTTCTTTACATCTGTTTCTCCATCTCTTGCCATTTAGCTAATCCTTTCTCCATGAAAAATAATCAAAACTGCAGGTCATATTACTTTCATCATGGTTTTTTCTTGTCTATTTATATAAGTTCTTTGGNTGATGGTGCTTTTTTCCTTGTCAGGAGAACTACTAGGTGTAAAATTCAGAATTCACTGGATACAACGAACTGTGGACATTATTCTGTGTTCAAATTGCATGGTATGATTTATATCGTATATATGAGACATCATTCAGTTTTTCTTAACTTGTATACTAGATACAAACACAAAAAAGTTACAAAACCTGGCAAATGGTTTAATGAAATCAAACAGTTATTCAAGACAGGTATATTGAATCTAACTTTAAACACTATTGACATCTACATTTGAGCTAATCGCTCTGGGCTATAGTCAGACAAGAGAAATTGATATGCCTTCTAGTGTGTAATTCATCTCAACCAAAAGCAGGCACCTCACACAGGTCATAGCAATTGCACCTTAAATATGCCTATTTCTCTACCTTGGCTACAATGGGAGCCTAAAGTGACTAACAACTGCACTGTAGATAACTGAAGTCAGATGAAATGCTTTCCACTCTCATCAATTTCCATGCTATCTACAAGAGGCGCATGTTTTCTGAAAGTTATCAATAATCTTACTACTATTCTGTCGTGGTATTTCCCACAATTCAATTAAGCCATAAATTTTTAGAGTTCATGGAAAAATGCTAAAGATCTGTACTTTTACAGTAGTTTGAAGACCAACTATTTCATTGTTCTTTGATACTAGTTTCTAAACTCCAGTACCAAGCAATTGGCACATGGGTTAATTTCGTTCTTCTCCAGGATGTATAAGAATGTGTGCAGATTCCTGGCTACCAGAAACACTCACCCATAGAAACATGAACTCTACAGTATTAAACCTTTGATCAATATGAGAGTTTCAGAGGAGAAAGAAGTGTTAAAAGTTTATTCATTCTGTGCACTCTTTAGAGATGATTAACTGTCTTTATTATATTAAAGCAAACCCAAAGCCATCTGCCAAAGGCGATTGTGTCCAAGTACTGAAACCATTTCATGTGAAAACTCATTTTCAGGGTCCTAATTATTTTTCATTATAGTGGCAGTGTGGAATAGATTGGAATTGGACAGTAATTGCCAGGTCTGAGCAGTGCGGACCATTGCAATGTATCAGTTTAGATGAAGTGTGACAAGGATACATCTAGCTACTATATAACTTCCATTAAGCAACTTCCCTGTCCCTGATCATGTAACACTTCATAGAATGTGGTCAGCACAAGGTCATAATAATGGCTTTCTGTCTGACTTCAAGTATTTTGTACACACACAAGCTGTTAACCCCCTCTGTTAGCATCACTCTAACAATGTCCAGTTATTTCAGGTGTCAAGGATGTTTACAGTATTCCTCCAGAGAGGACAGAAGGACTTTAAAAGGTTGGAGAACTTGTATATGTATATTTTAATGCTTCATGATGCTAAAATATCCTGGAACTGAGAAACAAATTACCCAGAAGGTAGTAAAATGTGTTTGTACATCACTTCGTGCATTAGGTCCTGCAACGCAAATTGGAAAACAAATGATCTTAGGTCCAAGCTCTAAATCTATAGACATTTCTTGCAGTGAAACTCCTTTCTTTCATATGCCAGTCTTTCCTTAATTTCTCTCTCCTTCTCTTTCCCTTCCCAGAACAAGGGCACTATGACTTGGTCTGTCTGTAAAGTAAACAATAATGATCACACTGAGTTTGCTGGTCTTTCAGCCCCTTGACTTAAAGAAATTATTTGAGATACAACTTTGCAACCTTATACTTTACTTGCTAATTCTGGCTTATTTGGCTCTATTTTTCTTTCAGTTAATATTTAGAGAAGCCTATTCTCAGTTTTGTATGTCTCTGTTTCTGAATACTTTTATTGTTGCCTAAGGAATACCATCCAACATTGGAACAACAACAGTTAGTGACCAACTCTGAAAATACCCTGACTTCAGTTTTTATTCTCACTACTGAGAGGATAAAAGTCAATGGAAGCATCTTTTGGCAGCAGCAGCTAAGGAGAATGCTGACTGTCCCTTTCATCTAGAACGCCATATACTATAACTCTGACTCTGTGTCAGATATTCAATCAAAAGTGGTTAGTGGGGTTTTTTTGTTTGTTTGTTTGATTTGTTTTTGTTTTTGTTTTTGTTTTTGTTTTTGTTTTTGGTTTTGTTTTGTTTTGTTTTGTTTTTGTTTTTGGTGTTTTTTTTTGTTTGTTTTGTTTTTGTTTTTGGTGAGCCCAAAATTCATCTTTTCTTACATATCTAATCAGTACTTTTCACACAATGAAAACATGTCTCGATACCTTTTTTAAGACAGGAAAATTGTACTGTATTCAGAAATATGTCATAATGCTACCTTAGCTATTTCTCAGAGGCATTATATACTGTACTGATATACACTCTTTTAGAATTATTGTGTTTCCACAGCTTAGGACTTTGCCATTTGCCAACTGAAGAGCTATGTAAAATGCCAGCTCAAGCTCAGGATGATTAAAAAGAATATTGATTTTCTCTTCTGTACACAGTACTAATCTTCCAAAATTCCAAGGATGATAATATATCACTTTGTTTTCCAACGCCATTCACAGCACAGACAATTTTAAAACCTGAAAATGAGTGGAATAAATATAATTAATGAAGTTTTCTGTCATCAATGGACCTGAAAATTTAAAATAATATTAAATTTTCTGGAAGAGTAAGGAATTCATTATATGGCATCCTAAAATATTTTGAGGGGGTTTTGACAGTGTACTTGTTTTTGTTTTCTTGGGGCTTTTTTGGGTAGCTTGTTTTGTTTTGTTTTGCTTTTATTTTCTCAAAAGTATTTCAGCCAGTTTCTTTAGTTAGAGTGGTATTTTCTGACTTTCCTTCTGGTGAAAGTTAAATTTTGGGGAGGGAAAAAGTAAGAAAAAATAAAAAAATACTTGTCACTAATATTGAGATATGCTGTATGTATCCTTTCCCTCCAAAAAAAATTGAAGGGTCAGTCTGTATCTTAATTTGGTATGAGGGAGACACATTATCTAAACTACCAATCTGAATAATTAAATTTTTTTTCAAACAATTTTTTTGAAAAAAACTCTGCTACATCTACTAGCTCAGATGGAGATAGTAGAAAGTATTTTCATAATATATTGGAGGAATGACAGTTCTTGTTTCTGTATATGCCAGTTTAAATGAGATAATTAATATTTTACATATGCTATGTCTCTGATATGTGTGGTTTATGTTGACTTCATATCAAAACTGCATTCAAATATCAAATATTTCTCAGCTAGCTTGACTTCCTATAAGTCTGGATATATATATTCAAAACACTGGGATGTAGGCAGAGGCTCTACTGGTATGAAAAGTTCAGGGAATTGAAGCTGACTACATTCCTAGAAGGCAGGATGGAAGTTGTAGGGTTGGCCCTGACTTGGCTGGCCGAAAGACTTACAATATTTCAATAGACTTTGTAACTTTTTCCTTGAACTTTAACACCAAAGTACCATACACTGTGATGGGCCCTCTGGCTCATTAGATAAATGCACTGGCAGCAAAAGGTAGAAAATACTTCTAGGCTACCCCTTATGTAATGTAACTGGATTGAAAAAGAAAACATAGTTATATGAAGTGCAAAAGAATGCCATGAGCAATCGGGGCAAAATGCTTCACTGAAAAATCTTTGTTCTTTCAAAATTTCTGGGCATCAATACAAAGCATAATGTATTACCCATACAAGAAGTTTTATATGCAAGTCTGTATATAAACAAGAAGTTTATCTGGAATTCTAAACTTTTTAAAATGAGATTGCAGGCTTGAGATCTAATTTGACTTTTATGGACATCACATCACATCACATTTGACCATTTTACCATGAATAAGATTTCTGTGAGGGAAATGTCTAACAGTTCACAGGTAAACCATGACAGATTTTGAACTGTGTAGACCTCACCTCCACTGCAGAAAGAGACAGGATTTCAAGACACTATGTCTGAGACATTCATGAACAGCGTCTGAGTCCATGGTTGTTGACAAGCCAGTAAACTAAGAATGTAGTTTGGCTCTGAGAACTGTTCTGACAGATCCTAGATCCTGACAGTTTTTCCCCAGCATGCTTTGGTCTATACTCACACAAGTTTCATAATAAATGAAACAGGTACATGCAACTTTGCAGGTAGATGTTATATGGGAAGGACCATACTTGAACTAGAACATGTGTGGGTTTTTCATATATATGCATTAATCTAGAAATAAATGAGGTAAGAGCTTCATGTTTGGCAAATAGAAACAGAAGCCCAGAAGGGCATGACTTCTGTTTCTCTGTCCTGTATGTAATTTCACACACTGAGCTTCCCAACACACCCTCCTCTGTAGAGTCCCAGACAGAGTTCATTCAAACCATTATTTACAAGAGATGTTTAGACTTCAATAATCAATTTATATGCCCTTGATGCCTTAAATTTTAGCTTTCATATTTTCCAGATTCTGTACTGCCTTAGTGTGTGACTCTGAACTTCATATAAAGTGTTAGCAAGTTCTCTTCACAGGGTCGTTAGACAAAACAATCATTGTCCAGCTTGAGAACCAAGGACACTGTTGCCATTTTAGACTCCAGAAGTATAAACAAGGGTGAATTGAGGAGAACAATCTGGGAGGATGGGACTTCATAACCTGAAGCTGTAACTGGACAATTAACCCAAGTATGCAAATGGACCAAAACTTATGAAAACTCATGAAAACTTGTGACCGGTCATCCATCTTGCCTCCATCTTGGGTCCATCTTGGGCAGACCCCCAGCCAGGCTCTTGTACTGCCCAAGGTGTATCCTTGGAAGGCCTTTTAATAAATACCTACTCGATTCCTTTAACTCTGTCTAGCTTCTGTTCCAGGTAGCCTCTCTAGGCATCACTCTACTAACTTGGATAATGTCATCAAAAGTAGCTCTCTTAAATTTTCAAACAACATGAAGAGAAGCATGTCAGGCAGTCTGGAGATGAGATTAGAATTCAAAATAAAGAATGAAGGAAGAATAAAATGTATCATTAAATTTGTTAGGCACAAATGCAAGGTGAAAATGAGCTGTGTGAAATTGCAGAAAAAAAGATTCAGACTAATATGTGGTCATGAAGGTAAAGTTAGTGACAGGATGAACTGGGTTGTCTCAGGAGGTTGTTCACTGAAGAATCACTGGATTCTTCAGACATATCCATAAAGACTGACAGAAGGAAAATTGATCTGCCTATGGAAGGTCTTTCCAGACCTATTTTTCTTTTCTGTGATTCTTACTTTGCACTGATGTGGTACAAGTTGTCAAACACACAAATGTGTAAGTGCTGCAATAGAAAATGGCTTTGTCATTGCCAGGGTCCTTGCTACCTGGGAAGAGTCAAACTACTCATGACAGAAGGAGTGCAGGTTCATGTACATGCACAGTCATTTCTTAGGATTATTGTGGTCCTAAAAATATACCCAAACACATACATCTCTAATTCCTGCTTCTCACTTATCCTTTGTCTGAATGGACTATTTCTGCCTTTGTAAAAGCAGTATAAAACAAATTTTAAGATTAAAATACATCTTTAGTAATCATATTATCCCATAGCAATCTTGGAAAACTGTCTAAAAGACATTGTGATTGAAGTAGCAAGCAGAGATGGTTTTCTTTCAGAACTGGCAGGACAGGGTCAATAGGCTTGTGTGAATGAACAGACAACTCTCCAGAAAGGATGCATACGTTGGTACATATACCAACAGCAGCAAAGCCTAAAAAGAGTATCAAGATTATGTGAGCTTTCCCCATCACTGTGTACTGAGCTTTGGCCTGTGCAGAAAGGATGATCTGAGCCAAGCACACTCATTAATATTTTCCTCATTTGTGTTGTCGCCACGTGTCTCTGGTTCCACAGCTCAGCACATTCATTGAGGTGTACATCAGACAGGTGCCTGACACTGAAATACAACTTAGACCAGCCAGTCCACTCAATGGGCCAGAATGTGGATAAAGATGGCACAAAATCTGAGCATCCGTGGAGCTGTCAGAGTGCCTAAAATACAGGCCATCTAGGGGCAGCAGTGCTGTTAAGGAAGTGGACACAGGCATATGTAATGGACACAGGACATATATAGCTGCTGAGTGTCTTGGCATGGATTGGCTGTTATTTTTGCCAAAATGTGAAAAATATTTAATTACAAGTAATTCAACCTGTGTGTCCATTGGACAGACACTTGTAGTTCTAACAAAAACAGTTGACCCCTCAAATATTAATTCACCTGTGGCTACCAAAGGTAGAGAAGATACAGGGAAGGATGCCCAGCAAAGTTTACAGGATATGTCTTAATTATTTTTTTTGAATTTTACCCTAATGCCAAAAATTTTGTAATTTATAGATGTAAATATTTTAAATGCACTTAAATGGCAAAACCCCTCCATATTTGTCTTTCATTTTTAATTAGGAGAGGTGTAAAAATGAATTTAATTATAATTTCACAGTCTAGTAAAATATTTTAATATGGGATTCCAAGAAAAACACAAATTAAGAGTTATATATTTCTATGCTATGAAAGTTGGATCACTTCAACATAAGCTAATCTAATTTATGAGTATTAACCTAATGTAATAGTCATAAACCAAATTATTTTATAAAGAAATACATTAAAGAATAAATCTATTTACTTCACTTGCATCAAGGGTGATCATGCTGAGTTAATCAGGATTGTTCACCTCAAAGTGTCCTAAATATTCAAACTTTTAACTACAGTTCTGTGTAGAAACTAGTGTTCAGAAAATCCCAAATATATATGCTTTGGACGAATTTATAGCCTAAAATCCATCCTACTCATCTAGCCATTCACTGCTACAGAATAAACAGATATTGTGTCATAGAGCTAACTGGTCAAAGAGTGTTACTTTAAACAATGAGAACTAATTGTCCTTGAAACTTTCTTCTCAGTCATGTAATTTATACTCTTGCTATTAAACATTTCATCCTCCTGGAACTGTGCTAATCTATGGCATAAATGGGGGATAAGCATAAAAAGTGATTACCTATTGATATTGTTGAAGAATCACTGTTATTATTGTCAAGAGATTTAAATGTGCCTGAGCAATTTGGATTGTATTTAAACTGTATAGAAAAATTTGCATAGTGAGGATACTTTTTATCCAGTGTAGAAGGATATCTAATGCTGATTCTCTGTTCTTCTCTTTTAATGGAAATCTTTTTGCTTTTGTATAGGCTCTCTTTTCTATGATATGACTAAATATGAAAGAAAGAAAGAAAAAAGGGGGGAAAAGGAGGGGAAGGGAATCATAGAGTAGTAGAAAGGCTTTCAGCTGGCTGGTCACTAATGGAGTTTAAGTTCTAAATATGTTTTTATTGCCAACATTATATTCAAAATGTTTATATTTCTTTGAAAATATGAAAATGTCACTTTTACATATTCACATATCAAGGATAATAAGAAGCTTAACCACCTCTCCCCTTCCTACATCACAGAAATCCTCTTAAATTCAATGGCAGTTCAGGACATTAAAGGCATGTAGTACCAGGACTTACTGTGTGACACCTTTATCTTACCTGTTGTTGAAATATTTAAACAGTATAAAAATGCATTCAAGGCATAGACAGTTTTCTACAAAATATATAAGTTGAATTTTTAGCATATTAGGATCACATATTTGATGCAGTTTACTATGCTGTGTGTGACGTTTTTTCTCTTTTCAATATGTGGTGCCTTGACATGAATGGAACAATCAGCTCTCTGGAGTTAAAAGAGGAGCACAAAGGAAAATGAGAGAGGAAATAATGAAGGTAAGGTTCACTAGCCGTGTATTGTAAAACAGCTGTCAAAATGAAATAAAAGTCATCAGACTGATCATATTAGGGGGAGATCAGCTCTAACCGTAGTCCTATGTATCAGAGTCAATGCAATATCTGCAGAGAAAGTGCAAAAGTTAAGCAATGAGAATTTCCAAAGAATGTACTGATCCTTGCAATGTAGTAGTGTAATATATATAATTTATATGAACTATCATCCCTGTACTCTCTTGACCTCAGAGCAACTGTATATTCAGCCACCTCTATTCAAACTCAATTATAAAACTACTAGAGGGAGTGAAACAGGAGTATACTTTTCATCGGATTTCCAGATGTACCATGATGTTTGAACTTCATAACAGATCAAGTTTTGTACTTTTTATTTACCTACAGATTTAAAGTACTTACAGACTTCTTATTTCCACAAGCCTGAAAGTTTCAACATTTTTAATGGAAAATTCTGTGATTTGATCACTCACCCATGATAAGATTCACAGGTGAAAATTAGATGTATGAGCAGATTGCATGACCAAGAGGAGAAAAACCCTGTAAGTCTTTAACAGATGAAGCCACATTTTTAATTGTGATTTCATTTTGAAAACTTGCCATGAAAACCACATACCTGGTTATTATTAGTTAAACACTAGTTGATCCTGCACTGTCAAAATGCCATTCCATCCTCATTTCCTGGTAAGATTTCTACATTTGGGCAGGAGGAAACAGCTCAAAAAGTCCCTTAATAAAGAGGAATTTCATTAAACAAGGGTTTTCAATATAAAAAAAACAAGCCTAAGTACTAAGCCTGTACTTCTGCAAGCATCTGCAAGCATCTGAAAATTATGAGAAGTTTGGGATCCTGCTCATACGTGACTCCTCCACCTCAGCATATCTGCATGAAGGGCAAGAGTTCATCAAACATTTTCCAAGTATGTCAAACAGTTCCCTTTGCTGTCTAAGCACATTTTCCAATTTCCTTCTGAAGTCAGTGGCAGCACTTGTTGGTGGTCCCTTGTAGGATTTGAGATGTAGTGCTCAGGATGTTTAAATGCTGACTGCTCTGCCTTGGAAAGTACAGCTCTGTTTATTGCCATCATGACTGGCTGCAGATGGCATCAGCACTCAGGTATTATACAAGTAGCTAGTACTTCCCAAGAAAGACCCAGAATCACTTCTGTCCTCATCTATACACATTGCAAACATTTTTGCACATTGTCTAGTAGCTCATGTCTTAGTTTTCAGGTTATGGGCTCTGCATGAACTACAGATTGCCTAGTAAGTTGGATCTGTGGGTTTTCAGTATTTCAAGCAAACAGTCAATATACATTAGAGAACAAGAAGAGAAGATTAGAGCCATGGTAGTGGGAAGAGAAAGAGGAAGAGTACATTAGACATAATGTCATAAACATTTATTTTCAGTGTGTGATTAATTTCTTCTGTTTTACACACCTTTATTACCATGAGACCTTGCACAGCAGAAGAGTTAAGACCTCTCCACTGGTTATAAGAATATTTTGGGGTATCTATTTTAAAAATATTCCTTATTCTGGTCATCTAGACTAAACTAAACAAAGAAATGAAATCTGTCCTTTGTTACCTGGAAGCTAAAGCACTAACTTAGGAAATAGTCTGGAGTCTCATATTTCCCTAAAAGATTTCACATTAAATAGGTCTCATTATAAAATGCATCAGCTGATTGGCATTAATTAATAAAATGAAAATACATTTTTCACACAGTATGTCCATGAATATATAAAGAGGAATATAGGAACTTATTTTATTTTTTTTTAATTAATGGCGAAGAGTTCTGCTAAGAGATGTGAGAGACAATGGAAACAAAGATTAACTTTATTCATAGGCTGATGAAGAAATATCATGAGTCAAATTTTAATATTCGCTTTGCAGAAGCAGTAAAATGTCCCCGGGGAGAGAAGATCCATAGCAACATGAATTTAAGCTGACACAAAAGACAAAACATTGAATGTGGACTTTCACAGTCAAAATTGTCAAATTGTGAACATTTTTCTTCAGTGCAGGACTGCATTCCTGGGGAAGAGGAAATAGAAGGGCAAGAAAGGGAGGGCTTTTATTCAGAATGCCAGAAGACAACACTCAACAACAGTAAGAGTGTTTGGCCTGTTACTGGTGAATAAGCAAACTTTAACAGGCACCATAAGGCCAAGAAGAAGCTACTTCTAGTGATAAATAGAATGAAATTACTTATAGAGCCAGTCACAAATATTTTGAATCCTCTGAATATCTGGCAGCATAAAGGATGTACTATTTTTCAGCTGCATCTGAAGAAAATGTTAAAGGACATGAGATAAAAAAAGTTCCTCATTTGCATTGGTATGGCAGAAGTAGTTAGGGCCAAACCAGAATGAGGGCAAATAGAAAAGGGTTTGTTTCAGCAAGGGCTCGTGGAATGACAGTTTTTCTCAATGTTTAGCATATTGAGTTTTCTTTGCAGGCCTTTTGAACTTAAATTTTAATTTCTTTCTTTTGAAGCTCTTTTGGTAAAGAAGAACCTAAATAAATATTTTAATAACTGCATTTTTTAACTTATCAACTTTAATCTGTCCTTTCATACCTAACCTGTGGCTATTTTAGATACTAGTCCTGTATTATTTTTGTATTTTTGGAAATCTATATATGAATTCTTTATCTATAATATAGAAATGATAAAATGCTTATTTTTCACACTTCTGTAACTGTTTCCAGAGTCTGGCATAATCTTGTCAGAAGTTCAGCCATGAGTGTTTATTACTCCTTTTATTAAACACAACCACATTACAGCTCCAGTATTTTAGACAGAAAAAGTATATAGATAGAAAATTGCTCCTGTTCTTATTAGATAAGATATCATTTTATGACAATGAATTCTGGTTATTATAACCTCAATATCAATTTGACCCTATGCTTTTAAATAACCTTCCATTCCACATTACTTGGAACAATCTCTGTTTTTGAACTAGAGGGCCACTGTTTCTAAGTCCCTTATTGAACAAAGCCAACTGGGAGCCTGATGTACTCTTCCACATGTGTTATAAAGAGATTATATTTTCATTTTCAAATATGACATTATTATAGGGGTTCTACTAACAAGCTGAATAACTAACATCCATACTTCGTGTTCAGTGATGTCTGTATAAATTTTCATTAGGAAGCTGTATAAACATTCAAGAATCTACAATATAAGGAAAGTAACAATTAAATACCTGTTAATGCAATTATAACCCAGTTGTCTCAATTAAATTAGTTTTTCATTATTAGAAAAACAATATCTATGAAACTGCAGGAAAGGTTCTCTCAAAAGCCCTTGTAAGGCACTTCTGTTCTTCAGTATCTAAAGGTAAATCAAAGCTATTGCTTTGTCACTTAGTTAAACCATTCAGTGAATAGTAGGAAACATGTTTTAGAGCTGCAGGAGGTGAACTGCCCATAAACATTCTGGTTCATTAGCAAGGATGTCTGATGACACATCAGAAGGTAATGAATTTTCAGCACCTAACAATACCAGGGAACAAACACAGTATAAAAACAAGAAAAGACATAGTTCATGGAGAGGCCTCAGGAGAGCTCTTTGTTAGCAAAGGCAGAGATGTAAATGAGTTATTTACAAGTTCATTTGGGATAACACATTTGAAATATGTGTCAACATTAAAAAAATGCACAAAAAATTACTTCTTGAAATAATGGCAAAAATAGTAAAGTCAGAATTATCTTCTCACAATTCTATATGGATTATAACTTCAGCAGTAAATTGTTGTTTATACCTTCTTTTTAAAATATTAGTAAAATGAAGTGAAAAGACATGGTTTTCATTTAAATTTTGAGCTGTAGAGTACTGTCATTTGTTTCCCATTCTACTAAATTAACATCACATTTCTGATTTTATTATTTGGTTTATTTTAATTTTTCAGTGTTTATTGATCAACCATTTACCTATTTGTATGTCACTTTTCATTAAGGTTTCTTTCATCTTATGCAGCTGCAAATGTTGTAAAGAGTTTTGCCTTTATGTTGTAATCTTTGCAACATTTTTCTGACTCAAGTTATTTGTACTTATACTTTACACATTATTAACATTCTCCAAGAAAGTGAAGTAGCATGATCAGAGCAAACTATAAGAGTGGTATTTCTGTCTTTATTTCTACTATTAGTCAGTTCTGGAAATTAACTTCCTCTACTTCAGATAGCACCACCTTTTACAGTCTGTATGTAAAGATAAATGCCTGCTTAAGCAGAATCTATTGAATAAGAATTTAAATAACCATGTTCTATGTTGTGACCTGTTCTAATCATAGCAAAGACTTGCAAAGGACTCTTTTAAGCATCTGAAATCTTAGTAGAAGACCATTTCCACACACACAAAACCATGTCCTTAATTATTATGCATATTTCTTTTTTCCTTTTCTCTGATCTATTCAAGCTTGAAATATTAATCTCATAAGTCAGAATTGAAACTGTACATGATTTATTAGAAAAACCTGAAGTTTTTCTTAGGTTGACACCAGAGACAATCCTGTTTTATGCTGTCTTGAGCCTGGTGCCATTACAATCTGTCCTTATGTGAGGACGACTCTCTCATAAAAGCAGTGTCCAGAAACATTTTTCCAAACTGGACAAGTTTTCAGATAATAGCTACATTACAGCTCATAGCATTTGCTTAGTTTGCTATTTATACTTTGTACTCGAGGCTTAGATTCCCCTTTGAGTTCAACTGGTCTTGAAAAAAATAGTTAAGCAGACGAAAGGATAATGGACTGTGGATTAGAAGCCACGTAGATAAACAATCACATTGGCAGATAAATAGTGAATCTCTTATTTTTCCAGCTCTTTTTCATTCTAAAGCTCGATCTCATAACTTTATCTGATTTTTCTCGAGGGAGTGTTGTGATAAATTTTAAAATTTTGGGTAATTATCATACACTGATTATGCTACAACAGAGGAGAAAAAAGTCACACACATTTATAATCATCTTAAGCCTTCTTTGATTTCTAGTATAATTCTAGGGGTTTCTTATTTGGTTTGATTTCAAGTATAAGGCATTTTAGACTATTTTAGAAATCTGCTATTTCCAACCAGGTACCTCCAGGCATAGGTGCTCTTTCAAAAGAGACTCTTGTTCTTCGAAGGGTTACAAAAATTCATTCTCTCCCTCATGGTATGAGCACCACACACTGTAATCATGGTACTTGGCCTCAGCATAATTGGTGTGATTAATAAATGCTGATGGATCAGCAAACTCTTTCACTTGTAAAGTTCAGGGTTTTGGAGATTAAAATCAAACTGTTGTGTTATTATTAATGTAATCAGTTCAACACACACACACACACACAAAAAAAAAAGGAGGAGATGGAGATTTGGCAACACTTCAAAATAAGTCATGGTACTTTATTAATCCTTTGAGCTCATGCAGGATTGTGGAATTACTTAGCTAACCCCATTTGATATTAGCAAGGATATAAGATTAATGTAATAGGAATTTCATTTTGATTTTATCTAAAAGTGGGATTAAGCCCACAAAAGGACCTTGCAGAAACCTATTTTTCAGTTGTCTAGATTAGCTGGCATGCCTTACAATCTTTCTTCTCATAGAAAGCAGAAATGTTCTTAATTTTTTCAATGGACCAAGAGATTTTCCAGGACACTCATTGGAGAGAAATAGAGAATACTGGAGTAAGATGACTTCTAATTTTAAAAAATTTAATTTCTCTCCCTAGAGAAGGTAAAGTTAACCTTCAGTACTACTTTATCTTGATATCCTTTTCCTTCTTGTTTTATAGTAACAGTCCCAAGTCTTTTTAAAGATGGTCTATTAAATATAGAAAATAACTGAACTTAAAGTATTAATATTCTTATTGGTACACAAAATCTTTGTAAAGTCCAGCTTTCTCAAAATCTCTTCCTAATTTCTTTTCTTTTACAAGCATGCAGGCATAAAGGCTATGAAATTGATAATCAATCATTTCTGTAAAGAAAAGATTTTTAATAATGTATTAATAGCAAAGATGTGGTATTCATGATGCAATTTTTTATGCCCCACATGACATGGGTGTTAACAAAAAGGACCTTCAAGGTACTTTCCCTTGTCTCAGTGACGTTCTAAGAACTGCTGATGTGTGCTGAGATCAAGTTAGAGCTGTCTGCCTGCAAGTTCCCACACATTCCAGTTTTTACCTCTTTTTGATTGGAAGTGCCTTTTAATTACAGACTCCTCTTGTAGCAGTCTTAGGCATCTATTTCATAAAATGTCTGTTGAAATCTAATTTTCTCCTTCATCTCTCTCGTCTACACATGGGAGATTTGACTGACCTGAATTGCACCTTATAGCTACTAGTTAGGTTTATTCCAAAAGGATATATATTGTTTATTGCTACCACATATGGAAGCAGCCATCCTAGTGAGATACGAGAGATAGATCAGTCATCTGTAGAAACACAACTAAGGCATTCTAATTTTCAAAGCAGTCTGACAGAAAGGACCAAATTTTTACTCAAAGCAAGTGATAAAATAATTTTAACAAATAAAAATCTACTCTGGGATTTTTTGTTACTTGTAGAGAGCCTGTCAAATTCTGTGTTGTACCTCACAATTTAAGTACAAAAATGTTAAAAATACCAATAAAAATATTCATATAAATGTAAATCTTTAAAACAAAAATGCATGTTGAGATGACCATAAACATGTATTATTCCTAGCAGCTCAAAACAATGTGGATTTATTCATATCAACAGTTACATGAAAGTCATACTGAGATTCAGGATATAGGAAAAATATATGTCCCTATCATGTGCACACAAAAAGCTCATCTAAAACTGGAATTCTATTATTTGTTTGATTTTGTGGTTTTTTTTCTGTGCTCTTTTTCAACTGTGGCTGTTTTATTCTCCAATTTTAACTGAATTCCAGGAAAAATTTCCTTGAAAGTATCTTTTCCAACCCATACACAAGCTTTCTACTCAGACTGTTAATTTTTAAGATAATCAGTAAATAACATATTTTTAAGCATGTGCTTTCTTGAGATTAACTGCTACTTTTTAAATAATCCATAGTTATTTTTACAATGGAAGCACAGTCACTTTGAATGGCATCTTTCCCATCAGGTTCCTTTGAAAATTCTCATTTTTATGCTTTTTTCAGCCTTTAATGGAAGCTACTCAGACTCAGATTATGAACTGAGGTCTTTTAATAGATTGTAAATTCTCCCAGGAGACCTTTTCCTTGCTGCCCTCAGGGGAATACAGAAGTCAACCTGTGTCTTACTGGAGTCTCCCTGCCAGTGGCTTGATAGATCAATGGTATGCCTAACAGTAATATGATAATTTTGAATCCAGATAAAGTTTATTGTACTGTGATGCCTGGGTGCCCTGACTACTCTGTGTTGGAACAAAACCAAGCTGTGCAGCCAACAGTATCTACATTTAGTGCTGCAAGCTCCTTCAGTTTCCAGCACCACTAATTTTGGAATGAGTACTAATTTTGTGTTGTTTCAGCTAGTTTTCTATTCCTCTGTAATGCAGACAAGATTGCTGCTTACAGTTGAAAACTTTCAGATAGCCTGATTAGTAATGTGAATTAGATTTGAGGGTGAATTTTTTTTTTTTTCTTTTTTGTTAAGTTCCTATGTGAGACCAAGCAGAATTCTCTTTCTCACCATAATATTTACTGGGCAGCGCTTGTATTCAGCTGCAAGGAAATCATCTTCCCAGCTGACCATATTCAAGTTCTAGTTTCCCCTGTCAGATGGGTTATTCTTCACACTGAGCAGTAGTTCCAGCACAGGATCCAGAATGCTCAACTCTGAAAGGTAAATTCACTAGGTGCAGAAAGAGGAAGAAAAGAGAAATGGCTTATAAAGGCAGTACATTGATACAAAATGTTGATGCCTAATGATAGCAAAATAGTGGGTAGCACAGCAAAAATGTTGAATTCTCTTTAAAACACGGGGGAAAAAAGCCAAATTAATCAGCTGCATAATTTTACCATTACGGAGTCTTGTGGCATATGACAAGTACAGCTCATCTCTCTTGAAGATACAGTTTCAGCCTCTCTGCAGACACAGGCCAAGATCAGAATACTTTAAATTCACAGGTGTGAAGTTACCAGTGCTGCCAGGAAACAAAGTAACTTATTCTTACTGTGAAGCAGTGGAACGACTTGAAGAAAATGCTGAGGTTGCACAACAAAGACTCTGTATTCTCAGGCAGTTTTGCTGACTCCCAGACCAGAGAGCCTAGGAAGAAACCACTGCTACTTCTTTATTTTTTCTTTATTTTTTTTCTCTATTTTTTTCTTTTTTTGTTTGTTTTTGTTTGTTGGTTGGTTTGTTTTTTGTTTCTTGGAGAGTGTTTGTTTTTTTGCGTTTTCTTTTGTTTGGATTTTTTGTTTTGTTTTGTTTTGTTTTGGTTGGGTTTGGGGTTTTTTGTTGGTATCATTCATTTTGCTTTTTGGGGGAGATCGCTGTGGCTGGTTGGTTGAAGATGATTTCTTTGGCTTTATTTGTTTATTTTTGTTTTGCTTCTTTGTTTGTAATTTGTTTTCTTGTGGGAGTGGGAATATTAGTTCTGAGTTGAAGGATAGAAATAGCTAAAAGAAAAAAGTTAATTTAATAAATAAAGAATAAAGTAAAAAACTAAATTCAGGAATTGCCTCTATGACATCTAGAAATTGACGTTTCTGGGTAAGAGACCATTTTTGCAAAATCCTGTGTTTTTGCAGAACTGAAAGAATGTATGTGTTCTTATTTCTCACTTAATCAATCCCTTTCACCTTTTGTTACTTTCCTCTTGCATATTTTGTTTCTAGCTGGTGTGGGGGAAGGTTTGTCATCCTACGCACCATTCTTCATCTTTCCCTTTCTTAATGTGGAAAACCTTTTGAACCAATATGAGATATCACTTTATTTTCTTATCTCTTCATTTTTGCCAAACAGTTTCATTAGGAACAGATTTGTTTCAAAGTCCATATGGTCATATAACATCATTGTGAGCTCTCAAAGGCTACTGAATTAAATCTTGGCTCCAGTGTACATGGAACCACTGATTTTGTGAGAGCCAAGACTTCACCCATTTCCCTTAGGAATGGTTTATATTTAGGAGCTCTTCAAGCACTTGGTGACTTGTGTTATCAAAATTGTAGCTGGACTGTGCTAAGCTATTTTTCAGTTCTGATCTCCCCATACTCAGTGATTTAATTATTGTTTCTTCAACAGAACTTCAAATGACATCTAGGAGCTGGAACAAAATCAAAACAAAATAGCTTTAAGCTGCTAAAACCACTCCTCTATTCAAACCAAACACACGCCTTCTACCTTGATTTCATACATGCAAATGTATGAGTATGAGTATGAGTAAATATATGACTGTATGAGTATGACGTTGAACATGAAAAATTTCTCCATTTTAAAAAAATGGTACTTTGAACTTAAGTGCCTGTTCATTACACACATAAAGTGCTGTGAGAGGGAATAAACAGTGAGAAACACAATGATGGGGCTTCTTGTGAGACTTCACTAGGTTTGATAGGTAACGATTATACTCTTAAGAATAAGATTTTTTTTCACATAGATTGACACTTTAATATCTATAGTATGTAGTTATGCAGTTTGAATAAATATATGAAATACATATATTTTATATATGATTACATATTTCTATATATAATTATTTAATGATACATATACATATATATTATGTAAATATATATTTAAATAAACATATATTTAATAATATATTAAATAATATATACTTATTAAGAGTTCGTGCTCTGAAGGGATTGGGCTGGAAATCACTGAGACTCTGAAGAGGCAGTAAGGCGTTCCACAGCACCAAAGATTCTGAAAACTGTCTTTAACAGCATTATAAATCTGACATGAACAATTTATCAATTTAGCAATAACTTCAGAGGAAAACCTTGCTAAAATGCATTCTTTGGGATGTTATCTAACTAGGAAATAGTTCTCCAGGTCTCGGCAAAATGCTACCAACCATCTTTGCCTTACATTAAAAAGCAGATGCTGAAATCATCTTAAACCAGTCATCAGAGAGGGAATTGTGTGATGCCAAATTATTTCTTATCCTTACAAACAAATAGCAGAAACATGAGGGAATTTTTTTTTTTATAGGTACAATTTCCTTCCTGTTTACATTTCAAGAAGCAACTAGTACATCTTGGAAATTTCTTTTTTTGTCCTTTCCTTTCTTCTTTTTTATTTCTTTTCCTTTTCAAAGCAGAATAAATGTCAGGTCCAGACTTCATCTCAGGGAACTCAAGTCACCATTTAATAAATCTTTTTCTAAGAAGCTTAAAGATGCATTTCCCAGACAGAGCTTGAGCATTAGAAGACCAAACATGGCATGATGCTATGTACCCATATACCACAGAGAGACATTAAAGCATTTATGGGAATGCTTCTTTGAAAATCCAGCCTGCTTGATTTTGAGAGACTGTTTTGGTCTTCATAGCAATGCAGATCAAAAGTGCACTACTTTAAAAGGTGATATGATCCTGCATCTTTTCTGTAATGAATCTTCATATGAAGCTTAGTTTTTTAAATGAATTTGATCTGTTTACTTTCTAGGAGCTTGTTGAGGAACAAGCAGGAAAAATAGGATAGATAAATCTTTAGATTAGATAAATTACAAGTCTGGATATCTATTGTCTCCACTTTTAAGACAACGTCCTTAGATTTCAGGAAAGTACTGAGGTGTATTCTTTTATGATTTTAGCGAATATTATCTTAGTTGATTTACATATACTGGTTCTTCAGTAAGATTTGGATTACACCAAACCCCTGAACAGTAATAATATTTTAGACTGGGCCTTTTTGTATTTTTAAAAATAATATACAATTTAGACAAGCAAAAGCAGTCATACAAATAGCACATCTATGCATGCATGGTCTTCCATTATGATGCACAAATATTCCTCAAGGAAGAAATTATGCAAAGTCTAAAGAAATCTGTGGGGTTCCTTCATAATTTGGTGGGTTTTAGAAAGATATAGAAGGATGAGCCTTTACCATAGGCAGTTCCAAATGCCTACTTTTTCTTTTCCAATCCAGACAAGAAATGTTGAGGTCCCCAAGTACTAATCACGTCTGAGTCATCATTAACAAATCTGCAACATATAATATGGTATCTCTCTCTACTCCTCTCAACCTCTGTGTATTTTGCATTTTTATTTTTTTCACCTACTACGCTGTGTGTAACAAAATCTTTCTTGTTTATCTACGATTATGAACCATTAGAAGCAAGTTAATTTCTTAAAAGAAGAATTTTACAGGAAGAAGTTAAAAGACAAATTAAAATGTTTATGATGAGAAGACATCAATATGTAGACACTAGAGTAGGACTACATTGATTTAGAGATGCATAAGAAGAATTATGTTACAAGAAGTATTGTTTCTCTGTTCCCATCTTTTTGAAATATTTGGAAAAAAATTCTGTCTGATTACACTGGAAGAAGGATCATAACCTTAAATATGTTGCTATAACTTCAGACTTCTAAAGCCTGTGTTAGGATCTCAGTTTTTGTGTCTACCTCAGGAATAAGCAGTGTATATTTTCACAGTGGATGAATGTATATTTCACTGATTTAAAATATGATTCACAAAGCTGTCCTTGTCACTTCTAGACTGATATATTTGTATGCCCTTCCCCCTTCCAAATTCTGTTTAGATAGCTGTAAAGAAAAAAAAAAATCTGTCTGTACTACTACAACCCATTGTGTATCTAGACATAATTTTACTATTGTCACAATCTCAAGACTGTTTACGGGGAGAGTTATGAAATAATAATTTTATTTAACAATTCAAACCTTGACATTAATTTAGGAAATTATTGAAAATACCTAGGACAGAGGAGGCACAACCACAATAAGAAGAAAAAAAGAATTCAAAAACTACCACACTTAAAAAATGTCTGTAATCTTCTTGTGTATTCTTTTATTTTTATACAAGGGAATCAATATTATTATTTTTTTCCTTTCAAACTGCATTTTCAACCTCCTTAAAAAGTCCCACTGATCTTAATACCTCTTTGATAATGCAAAACAAATAAATTTTAAAAGAGGAATCCATTCAGTATCAATAAAAAATTCTTAGCTCAAATCTGTTTTCTTTGTTTAATGTATTAGACAGCATTGATCACACATGATGACATAAGAAGAGCCAAAATAAATTAATCAAATATTGTATATTTTCTTGGTAATACAGTGTAACAGAATTAACTTATTAGCTCTTTATTGCTTTAAAAGACGTGAAGTTTTCCGAAGTCTGATGGTGAACATGAGGTCCTTTTCCATAGATAACCCCTGGAAACAGAAAAAATGCACTTCACTTGAGAACTTGATATAGACACTATCAACACTTCCAGCATCCCCACAAACCTAACACCCAGTATGTGCTAGACTTTACTTCTCTTTCTGTAATTCTTTTATATGTTCCATAAAATTCAACACAAGGAGATCATGAGACATATTTTTCTTTCTTCATATATACATAAATTTGAAAAATATAGATCTAATGTGTAAGAAGTGGAAAGGTCATAATACATTACCAAGCAGATGAATTTTTGTTGGGTAGCGAGATTGTTTCAAGGAAAATGAAAATCATCCAGGGAAAAAAGCTAATAACATGTTTTAACAAGACCCCATTTTTTTTTCCATAATTCCAGAGATCGAGCACCTTCTACAGAAATAAATACAGCAGGTTTCTAGCTATCTCCCTGTCTCCTGCCATTCACACCCTGTGCCTTTTCCATCTCTGATATGTACTGTCTCACCTTTCTTCCATTATTCCCCAGTTCCCCTTTGTTGTTTTGATAACAGTGGAAAAGTTCCCTTTCAAGTTGTGAGATATAATCAGCAATTATAAAAATATCCCTCTCTCTGCCATTAAATTAAAAGGCAGAGGAACATGGTCTCAGCACCTTGGTCCACAGTTCAGAGTTTTGAGTTGCAGTCACTACTGTGAGTTTGAGCTTGTGCAAAATACTTCATTATTTTGATCCTCTCCAAAATAGTGATTGAAAGTTTTCAAAAGCTTTATAGAGATTTTGGTGGAGGGAATGAGATACTTTAGAATCAGGACATATCTTACCTACCTTGGAAACTTCCTCATTAGCCAGGATTCCTAAGGGGATAAAATCTGGCACCTCACTTTCTGCTCCTACCTCCTCTAGAGTCCAACAAATCAAACTGGACACTTACATTCAATAGACTGGGTTTTCTTTCCCCTCTACATAGCTCTCATTCTTTTTTTTTTTTTTTCTTTCTTTTCAGCTTTTGTTTTCTCCTTTTCCAATTTTTTTAATAAACAAAAGTGAAGGCTACCCAATGAATCTTGAACATAATAACACAGTTCTTCTCTTTAATCTCTCTTTGGACACATATATGGTCAAGTCAGACATGAATTTTGCCAGTACTAATGAAAGCAAGCTGAAGCTCATATCATGTTTGTGAGTTAATTTTCAGCATGTCCAAAGTGGTTTTGCAGGTATTTGTTCAGCTGTCAATACATTCTTTTCTCTAGCTAAACTGTAGTTTATCAAGACTAAACAACTATTTTAAAAAATAGTATTTTAAAAGAAGAAAAAAAAAAATTTCATTCTTGCACCATTTTAACTTTTGGCAGTTGTTGTGAGATTAAGAAATAATAAGCTTAAAAATACCTCTCCAAAAGGCAATATTTAGGGAGTATTGTGCTATTAAAGAAAAATATTTAGCAAAAAGCTAGCTGCCAGGGTCTTTTTCTGCTGCTGAGAAACGTGAAATACATTCTTGCAACTGTCAAACAAATGTGCTGTCCCAAAACATCCTTTGTAGCTCTTCCAATTTCTCAGTATTACTGCTAGTGGTCTAGGAGACAATCGTGATTTTGAAACATGAGTTTAATTCTATTTTCCCTATTACTATATTGACAGAAGAACAATAAAAATTCCACCTGGAACTTGAAGTAAACTCCTCTGGTAGAATGAAAACATTGCAGCTCAAAGATGCCCCCATAGAGAAAAAAAATACAGCAGAGGAAATGTTAAAACAACACACTTGTGTTTCTTGACATGTGCAAGAGATACTCTGACTTCCTGGAAAAAGCAATTATTTATTCATTGGACTGATAAATGCAAACTACCACTATGTGCTTGTCATCAAAAATTGCCTACCATGAAATACAGCTGGTTATTACAGCAGGTCAAAGGAAGCTGCTTCTTCTGGATTAAGGTTTTGTTGTAGTTGTTGCTGTGTAGGAGGGTGTTTTTTTATTTTGTTGTTTTGTTTGGGGTTTTTTTGTTCCTGGTCTGTACTTTAAGGTCCATGACCTTACCAAGTAAGTTGCTCACCAACATGGATTTTTGGAGAAGACTTAGTATTCAATGAAAGATTGAAAATCTTTGGAAAGAAGTAAATAATAACTTGAATACAGGACATGCTGGATGAAGTTCAGAATATTAGGACTCACAAAATTATTCTTCCATTATTTTTCTGTCTCACCAACTGTAATAAAATAATTATTTTGAGACATATTGTTGTATTTCATTAGCTATGAATTAGGTTTCTAATTGTACTTTGATTTTGGATAATTTCTATTTATAGTTTTCATGTGTGATTTGTTTAATATTATTTCATGTTTTCACTCTATAATCCAAGCCTGACTTGACCATTTCAGTTTTTAATTTTTAAAAGAAAGGCTGCCCATATGTTTTTGAGTTTTCAGATATGCTCAAAGTTTAATTATTTTTAAACTTCCTTGGGTCGGAGGTTTAAGCTACATTTCTTACAAGCAGGAAACAATTCAAGTCTTTTCTCCACTAGACACTTAGCTGGCTGCTAAGTGGTAGAATTGTTTTCTATTCCTTTTTGTAAAACACAATAATTGTCAGAAGTTTAACAATTAGTCTAAAAATTCCTAGTTCTTCAACTGGATCTGAATTGACCACTGCTCTTCTCCCTTCCTGCTCCAAACCTATTATGAAATAACAAAAACATTTTTTCCCCTCGGGATTTGTGTGTATCTTCCCAAAGCTCATGACAACCTTCAACCTGTGCTTTAAATTTCTATTTTCAAGCAACCAAAGTCAATTCTCTGAAGGTTCAATGTTATCACTCAGATCTTAGGATAATGGGATTTCAAAACCAAACTTCCACTACATCCAAACCTTTTGATATTATTTTCTTCCTGTATCATAGGCTACAAAGAGAGGCATTTAGACACAGTGTGGCATGGGACATCATATGGGGCTTCTAAAATTTGGTGAATTTATAAGCCTAAACACACAGCTGAAATCAAATCTTCAGAAGCAACAATATTTAGAGAACAGAAACACACACATATTTCTTCTATTTTAAAAGTTTAGGTTATCTTCCTATCCTCTGCCTTGCTCTGGAAAGGCATGGGGGTCACCTGTGTATTCTATGTAATATCTGCCAGATTTACACAGACAACTCTGGTGCTCTGGGATGTTTCACAGGCCAGTAAACATCATTATCTAAATAACTAAACTGAAAACATACTAGTTAGCCTATTGAATCATCCTCTAGGTTCTCTAAACCCCATTACATAAAGGGCATTAAAAGTCAATATATCTAATGTCAAATCCTATCAAAAGTGTAAAAATTAAGCTCCTGAATGTGGCTCATGGTATTTTCACTAAATTTCAGTCCTTTACCTTGACTTTCAGCTAGTTCTGATGAAATGAGAAGTTCTTATGACATACAAAGAGAATGAACTTCATCCATATCACTGAACAGGCTTTGTAAAAAGTATATGAAATTTAGCAAGCCATAATTTAAGCCTAGGAATTACAGTTAACCAATCATTCAATTAAAGTGTCTTTAATTATTGATTTAGTTAATGCTGTTTACTATTCATTTGATATTTTAATGTTATTTAATATTCAGTGGTCTTTATTAATAGCTAATACTGATGAATTCATTCTAAGAGAAAAAACTCAAATGGCTATATAAATTTTGTCAACCCCTTTGTTACGTGAGATGGAAACCAAAGACACACACACACACAGTTTTATGCTGGGATACAGAACAAAGGCCTGATGATATTAAATTTTGGACTGCATTGGGCAATAATTATTTTCTCTCTAGTAATTTGCATAATTTTTCCAATAACCCTACATGACTGTTGACCTTACTATGAGCTTTTCCATACTTTCATTAAAAATATGCATTTTTGCTTTGCAGTGTTTCTTTTGGGTTTAGCACAGTCTTATGATTCTCCTTTAATAGGATAGGTAATTTTTTCTTGTGTACAAGATTTTGGAGCAATTTTAGCATTAAGTGCTACTGAAACATATGGCCTAATGTTTATCTTGTCTCATGCAACATCAGTTTTATATAAAGCATGCTTTCCTAAAGCTGTTAATCTTATGAGACACTGCTTATTTTACAAATTTTTTTTACTCCAACATTTTGGGAGTGGAAAACCAGTTTAACATGAATCTCCATAATGACTGGGAACAATTGTTATTTTGCTGCTTGGCAAACAACTAGGCTGACACTTTAGGATCAACTCAGGACAAGAGGTTTTCTTTTAAAGTTATTATGAATGGTAAGGAGTCTGTTGAAAACAGGGATTGTGTTCCCAGCCCAAGACAAACAAAAGTGAGTTGTGTTATAGAACTGGTAGGAATCTTACCTCCCCTGCACCACTGAATGAGACGAGGTTGCAGACTGTCTATTGCAATTCTTTTCCAGCAACTTGAATAATTTCCTATGATAACAAATCATATCCTATGATAAATGAAAAAGAATTCACATAAACATAAATGAAAAAAGAATTCACATATTTATTTCCCATGGCTGAATTGCATTTATGTTTTTGTTTCATTTTTTACTTGCAGTACAAAAGTTTATAAGACAAAATCCTTCATTTTCTGGTCATTTTCCTTCATTTTTATTGGTAATTAATGCTGCAATGACAATTTTTTTTTTAACATGTAGAGAAAAAAACCCCATGGCAATAACATGCCAGGTTCTCATTTAAATCACTACTAGGATTACCATACAGGTGTTTTTATTCTTGGTGTTGAGTAGTTTAACTGTCAGTAATATTCTGTATGAAGAGATCCAATTTTAGTTATAAACTTAAAAAGGTTATAAACTTAAACAAGCAATTAATATGCCATTTATACTGTATTGCTATTAGATCTGATACACAGTTCTAAAACTATAAACTCACTTTAAGTGCATTTTTGTACATAAGGAAATCAGAATTATTTTTTCAAAGTTAAAACCATAACCCCACCATCTTTAGTGATATATATATTCAGAGAGCAGCTTTGCACTTTCCTAGCAGTCTATAGTTAGTTAATATCTGTAAATTTAGTTTAGCTGTTCTTTAAAAAACGTTGGCATATTAATCAAAATATAAAACTAACCAGACTAATTTTTGGTTTGTGGGATTGTCTTTTAAAAATTGCAGTCATGTAAAAAAGAAAAATATTTTCATTCTGTTTTGTCTCAAATTTCAAATACCACTAGATTAGCATTTGAAAGAGTTCTCATTTTCTCATATCTGAATACTGTACAAATCCCAGAGACAGCTTTGCCATTACAACATGGTCAGTGTTTATTATTCTATACATATATTGATAGTAATAATTAATCATAATATTGAGCAGCTTTGGAAGATTCCAAAGGAATCTAAAAAGCCAATGAATAATGTCCTCATCTTGGATATATGGGAATTGGAGGCACAGAGGATAAAAGAATTTGCCCAGAATCTCACAGTAAATCAGTAACAACATGATAACTAGAACAGAGATTTCCTGAGTCATATCTCTGCTTTAACCAGAAAATGATCCTTACCATGTGAACAAGGAGTTTGAAACACACATACTTAAAAGAAATATTTTCTGTAAGCAGAATGCTTAGTTTAAATTTATGGAAAAAAAAGGAAAAATTAATCTTTTCAGTGGATAGATTCATGGTAAAAAATGGGAGTAAAGCTAGGGAAAGAGTTTTTTTTATTTTTAGAGATTTATTTCACAGTAATGAATATTCTAGAAGTTTGAAACAAAAAAGATCTATCTTTAGCCTTTAAGTAACAGCTATATTAGACTATACAAGTGAAATCAGGTACATGACTACATATATGGCAAGGTAAATTTATTCAGAGGTAAGATAAGAACTTCTGGAAGATTATATTTGAAATTACAATTCTATTGTTTAAAAAAAAAAATTATATCCACTCATTGCCACAAACCCCAAGCAGCAATGAATTTATTTCTCCCTTCACTGGAAACTTATTTATAAGAAATATCGTGGCACAAGCATCTCTCAATTTCTCGTCAGAATTGGTCCTTTGGGATACAGAATTAAGTACATAAAGTTTTATTGTTGATTTACTTCTAGAATTTCCCATGTAGCTTTCCCCTGGAGACAGATACTGATCCAAACTGAAAATTCCATTGTTCTAGGATTAAATTTCCTTTTTAAAAAATATTTTCTCCCATAAATATTTGTCAATTTTTCTTGGATGCAAAGTTTTTTGGAACAAGCATTGTACTAATGAATCACAATTCATGCAGAGGGAATGTTTTTACCAAGTTCAGTGGGTTTTTAAAAGCATATGAATAAGGTTTATTGTTGCACACCAGTTTTGGTGCTGCTTTCACCCCCTCTCCTTGTTCCATTGTAGTGCTATGTGTTCTCTTACATATGGAATCTTCATATGATATTTATTTCATCAGGGTAAGTGTAAGCTTTTCACTTTTTATTTATCCATTTAAACTGGATTCCCATCTTCCTTACCCTTCCAAGAGCTTATCAGGAAAAAGAAAAAAAAAAAATCTGGTTTGAAAAGTAAAATTTAAGAAGTGAAAATAAATGTTTGTTTTGTAATTTTTAATTAAGCAAGAAATGCTCTGTCATTTTTGGTTTCTTCATATCTTGGCAGTGTTGATTTACTTCGGTTTTTGCAATTCAGGGAAACATACCATGTCATTTCAGAGAACTGACTGGTATAAGAAGGAACATTTTGTTCTTGTACATGTAAAGCAGCACTGGACTCATGACACCTTACCTGACTCAGTCCACAGGCACACTTGAGCCATAATTAATAGCTAATGAAATCAGTGACATGAGGAAATGTAATTGCAGTATCTTTTAATTTATGTAGAAGACATAGCTTCTGTGCTAAATATTCAAAAATTCCTAAATAGAATAGAGTATTATGGGTAGAGTTGGATGTGTTCCAGCTGGTGCTGATCTAGGTTAAGAGGTGACCACAACCTACTGACAGCTCCTCATCACCATCCCACACACCTGCTGCCTTCTGCAGACTGACAATTGTGCCCTCTGAAAGTATAACTGCAGAGGTAGCTGCTTCCCACATGCACTTTACCTTTAGCAGTGTCATTTGTTTGCTTGTAGATAATTTTTGTTACAACTGAGGGTGGAGATGAGCATATTAGGGTGTGTCTTAAGACCTTATCTCAATGAAAATCTATGGTTTTTACTAGTTTATTTGAATATCTGCATAGTTAATTTAGTGCAGGATACTGTATACCTTTATATCAAAGGTATACCTAGGGGACTTGTGTCAATGTGGAAGTATCAGACAGGCTGTTTGATCAATAGATCATACACTTACTTGGCTAAAAATACTGAACCAACTTTACTTTAAAATAGATGAATGGGCGTCTCTCAAAGGCAGCTGATTCCATTCCAAAAAATAAGGCATTTTTATTATTTGGAGGTGAGAGGACATGCATTCTACCATTAAGATGCTGAAGCTTTACAAGACACCAGTCTTTCTGAGGAGGCTTTCAACAAGATGGAACGTGAATGGTCTTCCTGAAAATAGAGAAAGCTTTTAAAAGGACCTTTATACCACAAACCCAAAGCTTAAGTACATTCCAGACATTTAAATTGAGTGAGCTGGATCTCACTCATAAAATTTACTTCTAGATGCTCATTTAAATAATATGTTGCATGTACCTGTTTACTACAAACAGTATAGACAATGTATCCCTCAGAATGTTATGCAAAAATCCTGAATATTCAGGATCTATCTAACAATGTAAAAAATACTGATATGAAGTTGTAACTTAATGTTAGTACTTCTGCCCCTTAGGCAAATCAGGGTGTAAAACCAGAAATCCTTTCCTGTAGGAAAACACCAAACTCTCAACTTTTTAATGAGCACGAGGGACTCACGCAGTTTAAACTAGACTATGATGTTGTTGTGTTTCTCATAATTTTTTTAATAGTGAGGTGTAGAGGAGTCATCCAGAATGATGCATTTATCCTCCTCTCTTCAAGGCAACAAACTTATAAGACTCTTTGCAAGGCAGCATCTTTTCTTAGCAGTTGAAACTAGTGACTAGCTCCTTGATGGCTCAGATCATTCCTGAGGAATGCAAAGGCAGTATTTGCATAAAGTCGTATGGAAAAAAAAATAAAGGAATATAAAATATAGAAGGGGAGGGAAAACTGCTGGGTCAATGAGAGATTTTGAGAATTTAATTAAAAGCACTTAGCAAAGTGAAAGGCATGGTGTGCTCTGGTTGCTCGTCATAAACGTAGAGGGGTAAACAAAGAGGTGGGAAAACAAAAGAAAAGTTCCTGATTGAGCCAGTTTAAAAAAGTGGTGAGTGGAGAGCCTCCTTTGAGACAGATGTTAAACAAGTCATAGGACATCAGATTTCAGGAGTCAGAAGTTAAAGAGTTTTCTGAAGCTACACCTGGACATTTATATTAAAATATGTGTCTGCACACAACTAGGAGCAAGTAAACACTGTGCACTCCTGATGAGAGACAGCCCAGCAGAGATACTTTCCAAGGAAACTGTATAAATGTAATATGCTTGAAATTGACCTGGGCCATTCTTGCGCCATTTTGACCCTGAGGGGATATGGGTTCATCTTAAAGGAATTTGGGTAGCATGCCAACCTTGACCCTAGACTTCTCAGTTTGGGCCAAGAGCTGGAAGAAGCTGTTTAGGGAGGAAGTTCAAATTGTCCCTTCCCAGGAGGAGGAACAGTTGAAGAATCAGTCATGCCATTGCAACAGCATGGTTTTGCAGGCCCTGATTATTGAGATAATATTTTTAGATGATATAATGGCAGCCTAATATAGACAGATGTAGTGAAAACATTGTGCTCTTATCAAAATATTTGTGTTAGAGGTTTTATTTTTCACATGAAAATTATACTAAAATATAAAAATATTGCCTTTGCCAGTAGTGAGATATTCTCTTGCCAAGACTGGAGGCCAAAATGGAAATTATGTGACAATACAGCACTTTCTTATAGTTAAATGTGGTGTCATTTCAGAATACCCTTATAACCTTTGAAACATTAGATATTTTTGCACTATTTTGACTGGTATACTTTCATTTATATAGAGTACACCTTCATTTCACTCCACCACTCATGTCTCCTAGAACTGGACTACACCTTTGTAAATAAAGTGCAGATGTTTAAGGAAAACCAGGCTACATTCTTTATACATTTCTTTACAGTATACAAGCCACAATTATCATTATGCTTAGCTGACCTTAGTATCTGCAGGGTCATTCTAAAATGATCCTCTTCTAACCTGTCCTATAAAGGTCGATGGCACCACTTTTTACCTTTCTTTTTTTCATGCCTGGGGCACTTGCTGCTTTTTCACATTATCTTTGCTTACCCCCTGTGAAGAGTCTAAGCAAAACTGCTTAAAAAGTAAGATTCTTATTTTCAGTGTTATGCATGATATCAAAGTCAAACCTTGGATAACCTCAGCCTATGTGCCAAGTCTTCCCTTTTCTGGGTGATTCATTAGAAGAATCAGAGGCCATGAGCTCTCCTTCTCCCCCAGGTGATTCCCCACCTTTGTCCTTATGGAGAAGGTCTTTCTGAAAGTAGATTTTTTCTACAAGTAGAGCAATTCAAACTTGACACTGTCTTTAAGCACACTTAAAAATAAGAGTTGATTTGAATAACTACAATTTCTGATTAATTGGGAGGATGAATTTATATTATGAAATGTCTCAGACAGCCCTCTGACTATTAAAATGTCTCAATTCACATGAGTTTTTGAACCTTTTCTCCAGTATTTTGTCAAGTTGCTCAGTTTATCAAGCTAGAATGACAGTTCCCTTACAAAATCCATTGTAAGTACAAATAAAGGACTAAGAGGAATTGTAGTTGCTAACATGGAGGGCAACCATGTAACGATTTGTAAAGAATTATTATGCACAATTGTGTCATGTGAAAAAAGGAGTTTTCCTCGATTCTTAGCATTTGATTTGTCTGTCAATGCTCCAAGACATTTGAGCCCCTAGTCTGTGAACGTCCTGTTAGCATTCCCTGAGCAGTCCTGCTGGATTGGGAGGTGGTTTGACTGACTTATTCAGGGACACACAAATAGCATAAGGGAGACCCCTCAGTGGGTCTTCCTCTTTATTTGAGTGTGTTCCCTGCTGCCAGTGACTGCCAGTATCCATGAAGAACTCATACTTACAGTTTATGTAGCTACACACTTTATTAAAATAAAATTGTGACGGGTGAAGGTTCAAGTCAACACAAGACTGCAGAAACATATTTTTCTTTAAATACAGACAAGCTCTATCCCTCAGAAAAAGTATTTAGCATGGATAGAGTGTGGTTCTTACACAACAGGTGTCCCTACAGGACACGTTCAGTCTGATTCCAGCAGTTACAGTAGAGTCTTCCCTAACTTTTGAATTTTATACAATTTCTTTATATTATTTGGAAGCTGAATGTCTCTCATCAACCATATATTTGTTACTGACTGGTGCAAAATTCTGTTTCACTTTAAAAGATGCAATCCGAAAAAATGAACTCATGCATTGTGACAACTCATAGTCAGGTAACTTTGGGATGGAGGTGTAGGTTAGCATTACAATTAGACTGTAGTGAACCAAGATAATCTGAGGAGTGTGATTTCACCACAGTTGTTGGCTCAGCAGCAGGAAATATTCCCCTCTCTCTGCTGGCTGACAGGTGTTATGCAGTTTCTCAGCTGCAAAGAACCATCGAGTTCCCCGCCCTGCAAGGATTCCCACAGAGCCTGCCCACAGCGTCTCCACTTTGCTCCACCCTCCATTCCATCCCCCTTGGCAGGTGCTGTGCCTGCAGACTGTGGGTGGGAGGAATCACCATGGAATCACCAAGGTTTCAAGGATGCCAACCACATTCCATCCAGCAAGTAGCAACTGCATTTTACCCTATAATTCCATACCATTACAACATCTTTTAGGATGCAAATAAAAGTTCTCAGTTTCCTCTGATTTTATCCCTATGAATCTTTCCAATTGGAACAGAATGGATTAAAATCTTTTTTTTATATGACTCCTTCAACATCAGTGGAGTTACTCCTGTAATAAGATTATATGAGGAAAGCAGTTTGCCTTTTTTTTACACAAGTTGTGTACATTTCCCAGTTGCAGCTGAATTAAAATCATTGAGTTTTTAACAGAATAACCAAGAATCAGAGTTTCATTTAATGTCATCTTGCACTATAACCACTTAGGAATTTGTGATGTCTTTGTAAACGTGTTAAACTCACTGAAAACCAACATTAACCATTTTGACTTTTACATATCTTGCATAGTTGGAAGGAATTACTACCTATATGATGTTTTAGGGATCCCTTACCAGATTCTGTCATTGCTCATAGATTTTTGCCCTCATGGACAAAGGATCTCAAAGATATCTGAAATCAGAAGTGAGTTGCAATTGCAGTTTGTGTTTCATAAGGAAAATCCAGGTAGAAAGAAGTATTACATCATTTTCACTGGACAAGTAATCTAAAACAAGTTCAGTTGCTTGCTGAGAAGGGTGGTAGCCATGCTACCAGTTATTTAAAAACTTGTCTTCACTCTGCTGCCTGGTAAATCAAGCAGTGGTAAGCAATCTAAAAAGGAAAACAAACACTTTATCCATGCACACTGAAAGCGCAGTGTAAGCACCAAGCTGGTAAATTCTAGTGTCATTAATCTTTTTCTACAGGGTTCCCTGTCACTGTCTCTGTGTTGGCAACACATACTCAAGTCTGCATTGAGAATGAAGGGCCATTTTGTACTGTTTTGAAATTTGTTTAGCTTCAGGGTTGAATTTTTTTTTTTTAAATGCTGATAAGATCAAAACAAGTGGATGATAATAGATTATATATTTAACTAGAAAAATGTTTTTCACCCCTCCACCAACCAAAGTACTGTAATTCATTTTTTGCCTACCTCAAAAATACGCACTATGACTTTATACAAACTTACATTACAGTTTGGCAAGTCTCCAAGTAAAACTTTATGAAAACAGAGGTACATCTGTTTCATTTCCATTTACTGTATGGGAATTTTGATGTTTACCCCTGAGGTCCAAAACTCTTCTTTCCAGTTGCTGCTACCTAAAAGTAATACCAATTGAAGTGCTTAATATCCAGCCTTTTATTAGCTAAATGACATGAAAATAGTGTGCCTATACATTAACTACAAAATGCAGCCTTTTCCTCAGCCGCCCCATCAGACTGTTCCATTCTCTCCAAGTGTAGCCCATTTTGCTTTCCCCAGTGGAAAGATAATATAAATATAACAGAAAAAGACAAAAGCACAAAATATGTTTAAATCCTAGAATTATACCACCTGGTAGATTATCTGTGCAGAGTACTATATTTCTTCTTTTGTAATGTGCCATCAGAGTCAACATCATTCCAAAAAATGAATTGAGGACAGATGAATCATAGGATATAAATTATATTATACCTTCTGTTGGATAGGTAACCTGGGAAGCACTAAGTCTTGAAGAAGAGACCATTATTATTATTATTCTTACATAATAAAAAAGTGTGCATTAAAAATTTAAAGGTGAATTTTTTTTCATTAGAGAAATGAAAAAAAAAAATCAAAACCTGGTAAACTAACCTCATTCAGCCATTAAAGAAGGTAGAAGAGTTCTTCCTTTCTCAAGAGATATATTCCAGATTCATTGTAAAAAATAAAAGCTAATTACAAACATAACACCAAGTCTGTCCATTACTGCAAAAATACTTTGTCCTGAAGACAGAAGTATATGTTGGCAGTGGGTAAGTTCAGAAATTCTGAGGTTATGGGGAGGCAGCCCATCTGTCCTCAGCTTATCACCGGAGACATCACTGCATATGAATGACCAAAATCAAGTTCATAAAATACATTCTTTAGGTAAAACTTGAGCCTATGAGAAGTCACATTTGATACTTCAAACTCTGGGAAGATAAACAAACAAATAAATAAAAGCTTAACATTTAACAAGATTGGCATTTTGTGTGTGTCTGTGAAAATGCTTATCTGTGGTATAGATTAATCAAAGTTAAGACAGACACTGAATGCAAAGACAACATAATAATTTATTTCTTCCACTACATCCCATTGAGCGTAAGGATCCAGAAGTCCAAAGGATATTAAAAGGATCAACAACAACATGGCTGCTCATTTTCTGGCATATGATTCTTCTCTAATTTGAATTTGTACCCTGAAACATTTCTTTATAAATATCTATTATTACATTTGGGTTCTTCATGACTATGTGACAAATATTCTTAGATTTTGAACCTTTAAAAATATAATGAGCTTATGTCCTGTTGGAGGCTATACAGTATTTTATATCTTTAATATACCTTAAATCAGTAGAAAGAGAATATAGTTGGAATACTATATAGCTGTTAACCAAGTAAAAAAGAGAAGGCTGACAAGAAATACCAAATTAAAACTTCAGTTTGCCTGAGTTACCAAACTATCTAAATATTTCCCATCAAAATAGACATATTAGCTTTTTAAACTTTTATTTTGTTTTAAAATAATGAAATATCAATGCAGTAACAACAGAAACAAAAAATTCAAACTATCTTCATATAATTCAAATGAGATATGTGTCAATTTCCTACAGTTTTATTTTCATTAAAAATCATTAACTATATAATGATGCTTTGCATGTACATATCCTAGCAAAATTCTTCTTTGATTAATATGGAAATATGACACATATTCATGGAAATGTAAAAGAGGAACTAGGTCTTCATTAAAAATATCGAGAGTTCATAGAGTTAAATGATAATAATGACAGCTCTCTTTGTAACCATCATGAAAACTTAAAGAACTACATTTAATGGGACAAAGCCAGACATAGTCCGAAGTAAAACTCACAACATAGGGAATATCTTATACAGTTTGGAACACTGAATCAAAGAGGCTAAAGAAGAATATTTCATTTTTCCTAACTACAACTGCATTTAATATTGAAATTTAAAATTAAAATATGTTCCTTTTTTAAAACAGAATTTAATAAGTGATTGTTGTGCATTGTAATCTTCATTGCCTCAACATGGTTAAAAAGGGAGAATAAAATCAACGGAGCAGACTACATGCCATAAAATATATTTTCAGGCAATAAGGGCAGATATATCTATATATATATATATACCATATTGAAATAATTGCAGTTAAAAAATGCTTCAATGAAGGTAAGTTATATTGGTTCATCATGCTTTATGACATCTTTTTGTTGAACACAATTACAAAGAATGAAGAAAGTATTTTTCTTTATTATTGCATTGCTTTTTTTCCTCAAAAGAGGTCTTATAGCATGAAAGAATGTTAAATTAATGGCTCCAATTGTGCCTGTATCACTCCACTGATGGAACTTTGTACCAAAGAGCTAGGTGACTTTTAGCCAGATATAACATCTGTTCACATATTTGCATATGATTTGTTTTTATTCTAATGCATGGAAAACTGGTTTATTTGTTGTCTGTGTGTGGTTTACTGCTGAAGTCCTGTACAGTTGCAGCCTGTCCTCAACCACAAAACTTATTCAGAAATTTCTGTTCCCTTGTAACCTGAAAAAAGATAGCACATTTGTTGTCTTGACACCCTTATTTTTCATATATAAATCTGTAGACTATTTTTATTTTGCTGTGTTCAGATTTTCCATAATGAGGCTGAATCACTTAATTTTGTGGGTAGTTCTAGTTCATAGTTTGAGCTCTTAGCCATACTGATGATGGAATTTGCTTGTAAATTTACAATAACTATGGACTAACATCTGAAAAGGAAAGGGTATAGCTGAACTACTGGGAGCCCACTCTGAACCTGTAGACTTGACCAGGACCTTTAATTTAGTTCCCTACAAAATGAATCCAGTTTATACACTCCATAAAGTGAACCTATGTACGGAAAGTGGGAATTTGTTCCAAAAGCACACTTCTGATGGGAAGTGCTGCATTAAATGTTGATATTTCAACGTTTGTACATGAAATTGAATCAAAAATTAGAAAACAGCAAATTATGTACATTAAAATCAGCTAAAATGTTCCAATTAAAACATATATCTGAATGCAACCTGGCAATCTAACATTTTGTGTGTATTACAACTGTAATTACAATTATAATCCACACTACTCTTCCCTGTGTGCTCAATCTTTGGATTAAATATAGAGAGAGTATATGGACTTTATTTTCTGAGTAGTCTATGTAGCCCATATTTTTCATGATATAGATACTAAATTGATTAAATTAGCTCATTCATATCAGCTTCTGCAGCTGATAAAGCAGTTGGTAATAAATCAAGTCTAACTGCGTGTCATGCTGACAAATCCGACAAGAATTTTAAATTTCGGCTGATTCAATAGAAAGTGTTACTTCTTGTTTTTGTTTATATTCTGACAGTCTTTTTACTTGAAAAACATAAACTTTTGTAAAATGAATTTAAAAATGTGCATAAGAGCATTTTATGTTTGTATTTTTAATTAGGCTTGATTTATTCCTCTTTGATAACCAATACGGTTTTTTGTCATTTTAACCTGATAAACAGTGAAAACTGATTTCTTCTTTCTTGAATGGGCAATACGTTATGTCAATAGGACCTGATTCATTTTTAATAGCCGTAAAAAAAATCAAGTAAATGAGTTTGCTGGAAAATATTAAGTAAACTTAGGTATTAGTTGTACTTGTGCTATACTTTCAAAGGACATGCTGCCTAGGATTATATTCAGTTTTCTTCAGAATACTGACTGAAGCCTAAGATTTTCAAATAAACCTTTTCATTCATTGAAATAGTGCATCTGGGTTAGGGAGAGTATCCCCTTTAACTGGCTGCCTCTTTTACTTCTGGACCCTTCTCCCCAGCTATCCACTTTAACATACTCTCTGGCCACATCCCTACTACTTGGTTATATCTGAGTCAAATAAGTTATATGTCACTTGCTTTGATCTGTCAGTAGTGCAGGTGTTATTGATCTTTGTGCAAACCGAAATTCGTGGTGTCTCACCCACAGTGTGGACAAACCAGTCCCAATCCAGCAGGACAGCGTGTGATTTTAAAATAAAATCCATATACACATGGGTTTGCAGAGGCAGAGCTCCCAAAGTGCAACCCAACAACTTGGGGTAATGTGTCTTTGACCTGGCTCTTCCCAGGGCATCCCAGGAGGGTGTCAGCCTCAGAGGCTGGGCGTGGCACTTATCAGGACAAAACAGCTTTACTGAGAACCTTATGGATGGCATACGCCTGTAGGGAATGCCTAAATATTGGCTACACCTGTAAATGTGGAACTGTGACAGGCTCACCTCTACTCCAGATTTGGCAGCTCTGCATATTAATTATTAAAATAGTGTATTTAATACATAAAACACTTTGAGTTGTCAAAAAATATAATTCTAAAGAAGGCTCAAAGCAAATTTCTGTGATGAATTATTGTAACATTAATTTAATGGGATGTTTGTAATTTTACTTCTTAACCTAGGGACTGAAAAGTATTTTATCCAAAAAAGCTTTTGTTTCCTTATGGGGGAAAAAAAAAAAATCCAGGCATCTTTAAGGCTGGCAAAGTAGCATAAACTGTTGCTAATTATGATCAGCCTATATACCCGTTAAAGAAATGAAATGTCTAGAAAGCAATGAATGCTGTAAGGTCATTTTTACAGCATGAATGATAGTATAATTTGAGAAGATGTTAAGTCTAAAACAGTGTTAGGGATTCTGGAAGATGAAAAACTCAAGGTAAATCCCTCAATGTAAGGTGGCCATGAAAACAGAAAATGCTGTTCCTAGACTGCATTACACAAAAAAGCTAACTCTAAATCAGCCAGAAAGCAGATAAGAAAATAGGACCCCCACATCTCAAACAGTTTTTTAAAAGTTTTTTTAAAGTTTTTTCACTACAAATTTTTAAAACAAACCTCCTTGAATCTTTGTTATTGGAATTAAATTATTTCTGAAACAGAGTACCAATGATTGAAACCTCCAAGGACATGGAATTGAAAAGGAGTTTATCTGTATTTCTGCACTACAGCAATGAATGTTTAAATATTCATAAACTGTAGAACAGTGTGAACAGAGAGAACATAGAACCTCGCTTACATGCTCAGACTGTGTACCTCATAACTTCTGATAAGTGGGAGCTGTGGTTTCATTTTTCCTCAGGCAGAAATGACACTGTGGCTAGCTGATAACTTTTTTCCTAACACACAGCTAAAAATAGGGTGCACCATTCTGTGCAGTCAAACTAATGCCTAATAAGGATGATTATCATTTTGCTTTAAATTTTTGCCATGCTCAAATAGGTAAATTGTTCTCAGACAACCAAATTACTTTTTTTCTCAGTAAGTTCAGAATGTTTTTGATTACCTCTACTCAGAAGGCAGTGTCATCATTTAGCATAAGAGACACCACCACAGGAAAACCGTTCTTTTTCTCTAGAGAGAATATGAATGCTCTGAGAGTGATTGCTGTCCTTGGAAGACATATTTTGTTGTAAGAAACTTAGAGAAGCTCCATCTACTTACATCAGAAAAGAGTATGAGATGACTGACTCAGAAGAGTGATCTTTACACACTACATTTCACAGAATCACCGAATCTGCTGAGTTAGAAGGACCCCACAAAAATCAAGGAGTCCAACTCCTGGCCCGACACAGCATCATCCCCAAGAGACACACTTGGTGTGCCTGGGAGTGTTGTCCAAATGCTTCTCAAGCTCTGTCAGGTTTGGTGCTGTTACTACTTCCCTGGGGAGACTGGCCCAGCATCCAACCAGCCTCTGGCTAAAGAACTTTTTTCTAAAGTCCAGACTAAACCTCCCCTGACACAACTTCAGGACATTCCCTTGGGTCTTGTCACTGGAGACCACAGAGAACAGATCAGTGCCTGCCCCTCCTCTTCCCCTCACAAGCAAGTTGTAACTGCAATGAGGTTTTCCCTCAGTTTCCTCTACTCCAGGCTGAACAGACCAAACGCCCTCAGCAGCTGCTCATATGGCTTCCCCTCAAGGCCCTTCACCATTTTTGCTACCCTACTTTGGATGCTCTCTAATGCTTTAATATCTTTCTCACACTGTGTTGCCCAAAACTGTGCACAGTATTCAAGGTGAGGCTGCATAGACCTCATAGGCTGAGGCAGCATAGCGAGGAGATAGAGAAGCTTTTGATCTGAAATATGTATTAACAGAATTCAATCTATGAAAAAGAAGTTAGAAAAATAAAAAATGGAAATGAACGAAAATATCAAAAAATCACCACATTTTTGCCCTTCAGTGTTGTAACAACTTTGAAAGCAGTTGACACATACTCTATCACCTGGAGACATTGATTCAAAGTTATTCTATTTCAGTGACAATTTTCTGAACCTGGTATCAGTGTTTCTTGGTGGAACTTTATTTCCGGTACTTTGCAGGAAGTCAGTTTTGATAAAAGTATCAGGTTTTTAAGTCTCCTGGTCTTAAAACCTGAAATCTGAGCTCACTTCAAATTGACAACGCAGTAATATTCTTGCAGGGCAGAAGAATATGATTCATATTTATTTGAAAACATTTCAGAGTTGTAACATTTCTTTTTCTGTTATGGTAAATTGGTGTAATGTATCCTCCTTGCCTTGCATGTAAATGGTCATGATTGCTAGAGGTATTTGAGACCTACTCCAAAGAAATGGCTGTGTTACCTAGGATGTGAAAAATAATGAAAGACACATTCTTTGTCCCAGAAGACTGAATGTCTATGGGGTGAATGAATTGCAATTTGCTCAACACACAGTCAATTTAATAAATTAAATTTAAGTAAGTGCTTATCTATCCACCTGGGCAAAACAAAATAGCATTTACATGCTTTTAATCCTCGATCCCTCAGAGATCATTTTTTATGACATGTTTTGTGGTAGTCTAAATAGATACAAATTACAGGCTTTTTAAGTATCATTAATGGGGTCCATAAAAATCCTTTGTGGAAATTAAAGTTGGTTTGTCACTTGCTGAACATAGACAAATGTATTACTTGTTAGCACAAAAGAAGTCTTTGTTTAAGGATTAGGATGAGATATATCCTGTCTATTTTACTTGCTGGAATAGACCTGCACAATGCATGCAACATATTTTGTTAACAGACACATTTTTAACCAACAAGGTAGCTGCTGCTGAAAAATATTAAGCTCACGAATGAAAAAAAGTATCAGTTTTACATTATTGGATCACAGCTCAAAAGGCTGAAGATCTACATGTCTGGCCATAATCTTAGATATGACTGCACACTACACTTTTGTTTTAGAATACAGGATAATGCAGGATTTTTGTTTATTTTTCAGCCAAGACTGTTCTCAGGAAACCTTACATTTTTTACTTCTTTTCCCACTAAGATACTTGTCCTCTAAGAACAGATTCAATTGCTGGTTTATTGCCATCAGACATGAATGTTTTTTGATAACTGTAAATGTTGACTCACAGCTGATGGAATCTCCAACTCAGCTAAATTGTATCCTAGGCTATTTATTTATTAATCTCTCTCATTTAATTATTAATGATCTTACAATTGCACTAAGCAAAACAATTTAAAAAGTGATGGAAGCTATACCATCAAAAGTATGATAAACAGTTGGACCAGTGAAAGAAAACAGCTCAGCAGGAGAGTGTGATGACAGACGAACATTAATTTTTTTGAATCAAAATCAAATCAAGTTGTAGCCATGCCAATAACTACTACTAATATACTGGGACAGAAAAAAAGGAGGAAATACTGCAGAACTCAGAAAAAATTTATTTTATCTAATGGACTATTAAAACCTTTTTTAAAATTACAACCTTATTTTGACCTTATGAGACTGGATTCTGAATGCTTCAGATTCAACACAGTTAATTAATTAACTTTAGTCAGTTGCATAGTAAATGAATACAGATTAGACATTTAAAAGGTATTCTTTAATGATGCATTGTATAATTCAGAGTACATCTAGAGTTAGTGCAATGTCCTATAATTGAATAGAGACAGAATGAAGAGGTTTTGCATAGATAAATGACTCTTACAGTCTACAAAATTTATTATGAGCTTGTGACAATTTTTAAATCTCCCTCCTTTAATTGTAACTTTAAAAATTTTCATTATAAATAGGATATTTATAGGATATAAAAATGCATAGGGCATTTTCATAATTTCACTATAGTCAAATGATATTAAATTAGTATCTAATAATTCATAACATAACATTGCCTCATTTATATGGAAGAATAATCTCATTTCTGTTTGACAAACCAAACTACAGGAAACAATTCAAAATTCAAAGGCTTTTTCAAGACCTGCAAAGTCAAACCCATCAAAGTATCCAACTATTCTCAGACAAACTGTACTTTTACACATTGACTTCTTCAAGGTGTTTGCACATACAAAGAAATACAAGGGGATAAACATTTACACCTCTATGGACTGGATGTTCCATGTCTAACACAGCATGGCCATGCAAAGGATGTCAGGAAGAGTGAAAGCAACCTCAAACTAGTCACATAATAGTTTCCAGGGACAACCTTTTCAATGTTCAGTACTTTATATGATTGACACACTAGTATTCGCATTTTAAAAAAACCGAGCATAGATCATAACCAATATTTTAATAGCACATATTTTAATAGCAGATATTTTAACCCTTGAAACCTCTGTAGATGAATAATATTTTCATTATCTTGTGTCATAGAAAATCACTGCTATTTCAAGATTTTTAAAAAAATATTTATGTATGTGTATTAAAGCAAGAGTGGCTAAGTAATGAAAACATTTTGATAGAAGATATAATGTACACTCCTTCCATTTCTTCCTATAAAATGTCACCAGCCTTTTAAACCAAGCCTGAGATACTTCAAAAAAAGTGACTTGGATGTTGCACTCTTTCCTTTTATAGATCAAGAAATACTCCACTAAAAAAAAGATATGTTTGCAGAGGAAAGAATAAACCTTGAGTCTTTAATACATTTGAAGTGCTCTAAGTATGGAGCTCCCTCCCTCCAGGCTGCCTTTCTCTTTCGCCTTCTTCTCCTCCTTTTGTGGGAAAGTAACTGCAAGTCTTCCCTCCCAGTGGACAGGGTTTAAATGTAATGTAATCACAGAGCTAGTGACCTATCACCTGCAGAAGGTTAACCACATGGGAATCTGACTTCAACGCATCAGAAAGCCTAATTTCCACAGAGATTGGTGATTGATTGACTTCTTAACTGAATTAAACTTTAGTGAGGACTCGTATTTCCTGCAGTCTCTTCTCACTGCAATTCTTCCACCTCCTCCAATACCTTTGGATAATATTCCTATAATTCTTAGCTTCCATCTACATAAACTAGCTTTGCAGTGAATAAAAAGACAACACTAATTTTGGCTGATATTATGTGTCTTTATACTGGACATTGTACCTTCCTAGCTGATGAGCTGAATGCACCCATGGGTTCTGAGATTCTGCAGCTCCAGGTTTGTTAAGCTGCATTTTTGTACCCAATTCATGCTTGTCACAACATCAGTCCTTTAGTCACTTGAACAAAAATTAATAAAGAAAACAAATAAAAAATAATAGGCTGCATGTCTGCATGTTCTATTTTTTTTTTAGGTGAAAAACTAACATTTGAAATACTTAGAGGGTTCTGGTACTTCCAAAGATAGTTAGCTAACCAGCATAATTTGAGAACTGCAGCTTTACACAATATCATCTATATTTTCAGTAAGTCTCCACAAGGTCCTTGTTTAATATCTGTCACTCAGCTGCTCCTAGGAATGTGCTGTATCACTTTTATGGCTTTTAGTTTATGAAATTTCTCATTGATGTTAGTTCTGCTTCACCTGTAGTTACATCAGTAACTGTGGAAAAACTAATACTTGACAACTTAGTCACTAGTTTTTGACCTGTGTAAGGACACATTTTACTTTATTCAAAGGCCTGCTTCTTTCTAGTGCTGTATTTCCTGAAGTTTCTGTCTTATGGAAAAAAGTGGCGTCAGTATTCTGTACAGTTGGCTGAAAAGCTTAAAATGGATACTAGTAAATTCTGGGCTATTGGAACTTTGTGGCAACGAGATTTATCATAGAACCACAGAAATGGTTAGGTTGGGAATGACCTTTAGAATGATGAAGTCCAACTGTCAGCCTAGCAACACCACACTGACCATTAAACCATGCCCTCAAGTGCCATATCCACATGTCACTAGGATGAGGCAGGTAGACATCTGAGATCCTTATTTAACTGTAAGTTGCTAATGAGACTTTTGTAACCAAATGCAGATGTCTACAACATGCATTCACAGGAAATAGCTATGCATCATGCTGTCATTCAGATGATTACACAAGTATGTTAGTTGTGCAAAGATAACCACTGTTTTGTAAAATTTAGTGCAAAAGAGCCTGGATTACTTCTTTCATCCACAGCAATATGAAAATCACAGTCAGAAGGTATTTCCTGTACTGAATGAAATACACTTATTGCTACCTTTAGGAGACTATTCGTGAGTATGTCTATACCTAAATAGTTTCTTGGCAACATTTTAAAACAGCAAAACAAACCAAAAACCCCTAAAGTTTATATGTTTCCTGACATTTACAAGTTCATTCTTTAATGTGAGCTTTTAAGGCCCTATTAAAAGAACCTAGTTAAGAGAAAAATGTAATAGAATGGAAAAAAATCGGGAGAGGTAATCACAAGTGGATGGCTGAAACAGAAGCAGTCTGGTGAAGCTGATCACCCTTCCCGGGTGATCATCCTTCCAGGATTTCATTATTAGCAGAATAATTCACATAGTGGCTTTCGTGGCTATAAGGAATCCAAATTATACCCCTGCCCGTTTCCACCACAAAAGACAATTTTAAACAGGATACACATCAATAGAAGTGCAAGCATTCAACAAATCCAATCTTTTCCAAATTACCTCCAATGTTGTCGTTCATATTTTGGGGTAAGATTTTCTTGATTTTCCATGAACTAGATGGGTAGTTATCTGGTAGAAAAAAGAGGGGGACATTAACAGTAGATCAGGTCAGCTGTGTTTACCTGGGTAAAAACTCCAAAATTAGAGATTCTCCAACCTGTGTGGACAACATTTTGCAGTGCTGAATCTTCTGCCCCACAACCCCAAGAAATTCTTTCATGTTCATTACGACTTTCCAAGCTGTTGTGTCTGTTGCCCTTTGTTACATTATTTGATACTTATGAAAAAAAAATGAATTCCTACATTGTCTGTTTTTTCATTGTTTTGTTTAATTTTATTTTTGATTAACCCAAACCTTAAGTCTTCAGTGTGTTTCAAAATGGTTTATTATATTTTGATTGCATGGTAGCTCTTGCCTGTGCAAAATAATATGGCTCTTTACCTTGAAACATATATAAAATGATTGGTGCTCAAGAACTAAATTTACATTAATATACTAAATGAGATCTATTTCATAACCTTGGACCAAATAGCAAAGTCTGGTTACCTCTGTAATATTAAACTTTTTTAGTGTTTAACCCTGGATGTCATCAAATATGTAAATGTTGGGATTCTGAGCGTTGCTGGACTGTGTCTAAACAGAGCTTGAAAACTATTTGAGAATGCTGCTTAGTTTGACACCCCTTAAATTGCCACCTGTTGTTCTAGGAAGCAGGGAAAAAAAAAAGGCAGGCCTACCTTAAAATTGATTGAAAGTCTGTTTAGCAGTGGTTTATTTAGGTCTGTTTAGCATTTTTTAAACGTAGATACAGGCAAAGCAATATGCTTCTGAAAACTTTTACTTAATGCAATCAGACTGAGAGGATGACTGTTCTCTGCGTGAATTAATGCTATTAAGTATGGCTGTCAAGGTCTACTTGTGAAATCAAGGACATTAGTGCAAGAAGCTACATTCTCAGATTAAGGATAAGAAATTCTTTGTTCATTTCTCAGTTTTGTCATTGACTTTCAAGAAGTCACTTCATGACTCCATACTTCAGTTTCTCCACAGGTTATTACCACTGCTCTACAATTTCAGAACTTTTGCAACTCTCATTATACTGAGTGATAAAAATCTCCAAGACATCAACATAAAAGATGCACACTAAAAAATTTGCATGATGCCAACAATCAGCTCCAGAAATCCTTTTCTTTTCTTTTCTTTAACAGTTTTATTTTTACCATTGCGTAAATAAACAACAATGATAACATTATTTGCAATGACTATGAGTAATTTTCAACAGGACTTTTTAGCATGATAGCTTCTCAGTCCCTAAGCAGCAGAGAAAGCCCAGCTTTAGAAAAGACAAAATGCGTGTACTGTGCAAGGACAACATCAGAAGAAACATAAATCCTTCTCAAGAGAAGACAATAACAATAGAACTAGAAAACTTTCCAGCATGTAAGAAAAAAAGGAGAAAATATTTCTTTCAAACACATAAGAGTTGAGCAAGTGAGAAAAAGATTATCTCATCACACTGACGCAGAGCTTACCAAAGAATTTTAAGAAGCTAGAACTTGAAAACTATCCTCATTGGGTTTCCTTCCTCCTTTGCTTACTGATGTGTAGCACCAAAGGAAAACCAAACCAGGGTATTCATCAGCCATTTTCTGAAATATGCATGCAAGGGAAGATTACTTAGAAGTTTTCCTATTTTTGTGGCTTTTGTGAACTAGCTCCAAAATTGTGTGCTTAGATCTAGAGATGTGTCTGGGATACAATTTTTTCCTGAGGAGCATTTATAGGATGCTTTTAGTTTCTGAAGATGAACTTGAGGAATGAATATTAGCCAAATAGTTTATATTTTGAAGAACTGAAAAGTCTGATCCTGCAACATCATTTTGCACCAGACTTTGCAGCTTCTGCTTTGTGCACTGTTCATTTTGTTGATGGCTGAACATAATTCCTCCTTCCCCCAAGTCTATGGTAAATCCAAGTAATATTCCTCATGCGTAGTAGGCCCAAAAAAGTCCATAATAAAACTGGCACAGTATTATTAGAAGCTGGTCATTTCTGAACATCAGAAGAGACATTAAAAAAAGTGCTTATTCAGGAAATTAAACCCAGGAAATTTAAAAATAAGTAACTGTGAATAAAACAATTGAAAACGTGAACATTAAGATATGAAGAAAATAATCTCATAAGTTAAATCATACTGAAGAACAGAGGTTAAAAACAATCCAAAAAATATTAATATGAAGAAAAAGAAAGCTAATGTAATAGAGTTAGCTGATAAAACTACAGAAATCCTGGGAAAAAAAAAAGAAAATTGAAAGCTAATACAAACATCTAAAAGCTTACTTTAAAGGCAAGAAATAGCGTATACTTTGACATGAATGACATTGTCAGGAATATTTGTTCCATTTACTGAGTACAAACTGATGTAAAAACCAGACAATGGCAGAAACTAAATAGAAAAAGCTAGAATGGTTTCATAACTGATAATATTAAATCAGGCAGAATTATTGCAAGGGCTGCCTGTAGTAGGTTTGTTTTCTCCCAAATTTGCCCTAACCCAGGAGACTACCATTCAACTGGTGAGTGTGAAGAACTGTCATCTAGTCCAATGATAAGTATGGAGACAAGACAAAAATCTTGAAGCCAAGTCTTGCATTTTTAAAGGGACAACAGACAAACCAAATAAACTCATGATTTTACCTATAAAGCAGAGGATGAATATGAAAGAAAATACATAGTCTATATTGTCAACGTAAACATTGAAATCATATAAGAGGAATACTGTCAGAAATTCCAGATCCAACTGAGAAAGAAAATCCATAAATTCATTAAAGAACCTGTGTTAGCCCTTGGAAGCCCATAAATTCATTGTGAAGCTACAAAATTAATATTTTAAAAACAAAAAATAAAAGATGAAAGACATCTGGTGAAAGAAAGGCTGGTAGTGTGTTGATTTTCAGGAAGAATGGAAGTATCCTCAGTGCCACATCTACTTGACCCTTTTGTAAATTTAAAGCACTGTTTATGTAACTCCAGTACAGCCAGACTTGATGTTGGTTTATGGGGGAGATTTAAATTCTGACAAGTATTAAAGCACAGTATTATAATGAACTTATTCTAAATTTTTAGAAAAACAACTAAGACAGTATAATTCCAATATCTGCTTAAACATGCTGTAGCATACAGATGCATTTTTGAGTCAGAACATAGCAAAGGAGGTAAATTCAATATGCAAGTTGTGAGAGTTTGCGTGATCTGTTCAGAATGCTCTGGTTATAACTGTCTCCTCCGAGGTTAGACATGGAGGAGGAGGACTTAACCCTTCCAGATATTTAGGTCTGAGTTTTCTTGGAGGTATTTTAAATCCCTTATTAATTACAGAGCAGAAATGATGCGATGTGTTGCCATTCTAGTTCTGATACTTCCAGTTATGTCATTATAGTAGAAAAATCCTTCTTCTGAGGCTAGAAATATTTCTTTTGGATCATTCGGCCTGGAAATTAAATGTCAAGTGCCATTCAAGCCAGCATTAAAACAGTCATTCAGAGATTTGTTATTTCATGTCTGTAGAAAAGGAAGACTACTTCTGCAACTGACCAAGCATGGAATCATGCCATGGTAGCCTCATTTCTAGGTGTGTTTGACAAAACAGGCCAAGCACCTCATCTTGAACATTTAGTTACCAGAAGAAAATGTAATACAAACAGTTCAAGTGAAGATGCTGCTTTGAGAACATCAAGATACCATCTTAGATTAAATATGTTAATTACGTTGTATGATACTTGTATCTGTAGAATTAGTGTTAACCTGATTTCTTGCTTATATATGATGCGGTCTTCAAAACACACCTTCTTTGGAAAAAAAAATCCAATTTTGGATTATTCATTTACAGCAGGTTAACAAGCAATGAAGTGTGACAGCAGCTAATAAGCAACATCCAAACCTCATAATACAATTTCTTTTTATGTGGCAACCACCCAAACAAATAGCAATGTCAGGTCAATAAATGCACAGTTTACCCATAGAGGGTCTTTAAGTCATATAGGAATGCAGTTCCATCGGTAACTAGAGGGGTGTTGCTTTTAAGTGGCTGAATATGTGCCATAGATGTGTAGGAAGGGTGGGTGGGTAGCTATTAGCTAGATAAATGTGATTACATTCTACATACCCAAACATCTCTAATGTGCAAACGTTTCCACTAATAAATACTTCAAAAATGATATAAATAAGTGTATGTGTCATAATTCACACTTCTCTCATTACTGGAGGGAGTTAATTCTTTTAATTGGATACAAAACTATGCTGAGTTCTATTTCTGTCTGAAGAGGAAAAACACAGTACAAATCAGCAAAAACTTAATACTTAACAGAAAAAAGTTGTATGATCCTAACATTATGCAATATATGACCAACTCACTCTTTTACTTAAAGTTGTTTCTTGAAGAGTACCAGGAATTCTCTGTGATAGATCTGCCTTTATATTTTAGTTAACTGGTGACAGCAAGGCAGGCAATGTTTAAGAAATAAATTCTGCTTTCTAACCACATCAATTCATAAAATATCTTCTCCTCAGAGTTCATGTTAAGAAATTAACACAATTAACAAAAGAAGAAAGACTCTTTTAACGTTGTGAAATGCTACGAAAGTGCAGGTAATAGGAGAAACTGTGCCATACTAGAGACCATCCAACTTCAGTCATGCCAGTACTTGAGTATGAATAATCAATTAGTTTGAGTGGTTTCAGATTTCAGGATTTTTAGAGAGCCCTGTGCTTGCATTTCTAGTAATTCAAAGACATTGCCAGTGGCACTCTAAAAGGTAGTGCATAGCTTATAATCATTATTTCAGTGAAGAAAACAAAAAAACCCCACTGAGCAGACCAGCTGTAAATGGAAAGGATAAATGAGAAAAAAAAATTCTATGAAACATACCATCAGCAAAGAACTTTCCCATTAGAGATTATTATACGAAATTTCTGGGGAAATATCAACTGAATTTTTTACAATGTCTTTGCAGATTCTTCTATAATCTTTTCCTTTTTCTGAAAAAGTGAGTTCACCCACCTTACTGGAAGTAAATATTTGACTGCTCATGCCCTACATATTGGAAAACCTGGAGTAATAGAAACAGAGTTATCGCTGTTTTAGACTACAAATGACACAGACGCCGAGAAACAGAAGGCTAATAATGACTAATTTATTTTGGTATGTGTCTCCTTTATATACTGTTTTACACAGACTAATTTGATTGGTGAAACAAAGGCAAACCTTTTCAATCACATTGGTCAAACCAGAGGGACATCAAGAAGTAGGCCCTCCTGTCAGAAGGAATGAACAACATAAGTACTGTTACAAAAACATTCATCATGTTTACCAAGCTTCCTTGGGAAAGAATTTCAGAAAACCAAAACATCAGGCCTGGAACCAGGGCTACACAGAGCATTGTTTTTCTTCTTATTTTTTGACTTGACTAAGGGTCTTCCAGGAAAAAAAAAAGGAACATTTGGATTTCTTATTGCTTCTTCTTCTTCAATATTTGTTTATTAAAATTTAGGGTTCTGTGCATCCAGAGTTTATGAGCATTTTTTTGGTCCCTCATGCAAAACTTTATATTCATCTATCGTAGACTTCATTGTTGTTATCACACATGACTTAAGTGCTGTCTTCCTTACACTTCTGATCTTTTACAGCAGCATGAGTTTTGATGAGAAAATATTGTCACAAGAAAATCTTGGGATTTGTGCTGAGGCTCTGGATTTTTCTTAATAAGAGGTCTTTATAGAGCTGGCAAATATCCACAACACTGATGATTTTCCCTTCAGTTCATGAGTCCAAAGCTGTGTTCAGGCCTAAAGTTTCATTCTGATTTAGCAGTGGTTTCAGGTATGGTGACATCCTTCACAGTCTTTAAGTTATAGAGGAAGAGACACCCAGAGAGAAAAGGCGTGAGGATTTTAAACCAGTGTGTCTCAGATTCAATGACCATGTAGCCATTTCCATGTTGCCCCACGGAAATTTAAATATTTATATGACAGTAGAAGACCTCCAACAGGCATGATTAGAAGAGCAAATAAATAGTTTGTGAATTTCCTTCAGGGAAACTATGTTCTCATAAAATGCTTTGTTTTTTGAAAATCCCCATCTGCTAATGAAAGTCTGTGGGTTTAGGAGATGCTTTTCCTCCTCCCTGTTTTTTTTTTTTTTGTTTTGTTTTGGTTTTTTTTGGCTAGGTCTAATATTGTTGTGTCATTCTATAGCTACTGCTGTTGAAATTGTTGTGTTGCAGAACCCATGAGCATAGACTATATTAGACACAGAAGTACCATCAAGGTTTGCATGAGAGTGGTCTGGCATGCTTGAGGCAGTGAGGCATAAGTGGAAACAGAAACTTCAATTGCCTATATCACATCCCTGGGGTGTTGTGAGGCAAAGAACAGCTAAGCTGTGCCTCCGACACCTCAAGATCTCAGGAGTATGTTATCCAATTATCTCATGGCAACTACCCCTCTAGGGCCCTCTCTCTGCTATTAGGAAACACTTTGATGGTGTGTGGAAAAAGATATTTTTGGAAGTGGAGGAAGAAGTTGTTTAGAAGACAGAACTGCTGTAATCTGTACATTGTGTTGCTAAATTGGAAAAGAGAGGCAAAATGTTGTTCTAAATTTGCTGGCTTTTGTAGATGTTAAGAAAATATGCTTCAGCACCGATCTCCCCACATTTCAGAAAAATTCACAATAAATTTTCTTGCAGAAGACTAAAAATGATTTGGTGTCATAAGGAACTGAACAAGCTGCTGTAGGGTGTTCATAAAGTAAGCTGTGTAAGTGATTTACAGCTCAGCAACTTTTCCTACACTCTCACCCAGCCACAACTATGATGCAACTTGCTCCTGTCTCCACAGTAGAGTGGGTTCTATAGTATGCAAGATTTACTGCTGTAAGATGACATTATATTTTACCACAGGAACAGTGCTTGTTAGCCTCATCTTAACATCAACAGTTACGGTCTTGCTGTGGCAGGGGAATAAAATTATAAAAGCCCACCCACATTCCTGGCAAAGCACATGTCCAGAAACACTGATGCAGGGACAGAACAGGTTGGGACTAAAAGACATTATTATTGGAGCTCAGCCTCCCCTTAAACGTGAGGAGAAGCAGATGGCAAGAGTTGCTCCCTGCTTTGGCAAGGGCTCGGAGTGATGCCATTTTAAAACACCCAGGGTGCAGACTGCATCTGGGCACCCATACTGACACAGGCTCAATTTGAAGGCAATGTTCCAGCCACTTTACAGAGGTAGCTGTAGTCCCTAGGTGCTTACTCTGTCAACCAGTGAAAACCTTTGTTTATTTCCCCACCACATGCAGCAGTTACTTGAAGAGAAAGTATGACCTCAGTTCAGATGTTTCAGGGTGGCAGAGAGGTGGAGTTGACAGTAACTTTAAATCGCCTTCAAGGATGATTCACCATACCTCATTAGTTATTATTCTGAGTTGTGTGGCTGGGATAACTATGAAAGTTTATTGGAATGTTGCAAATGTTCACATTATCCATCCTTTTTTTACCTCACTTATGTGAGTGGTAATGCAACCTCTTTCTAAGAAGCCTAGATTGAAATTTAGATTTGGCTCTGCTTTCTTACTTACTCTATGATTTTCCTTCTTGTTTGATATTTAGTAACACTGGTTCTTCTTAATGAAATTTAGATTATTGCTTTGCAGATGAAATCATTAAATACTCAGCTTATTTCTGCATTCAAGAGCTGGATACCCTATTGTTGGCCTCTTGCTAAAACAAGTACAAATCTCAGAGCTTTAAGTAAGTTTTAGTCGGCAGCTTCAAACAGACTTTTTCCTGATTTTCTTGAGTATTCCTCACTTCTTTTAAAACCTTTCAATTGATCCTGTGGGATACAGTGACTACCTGTAAATTACGTGCTGCTGCAGCATCCTTAGTTACAGCCCAGGAGTTTCTGAATCTGAACAGAAATCTAAACTTTATTTCCTCACAGCTAAAAAATATGAAGCTTCAAACTCCTTCTCAGATTCAAATCCCTGTTGGAGCATGGGACGGCTATGAGGAAAAATGCAGAAGGCCGCTCATTATCATGGAGCTAACTATGATATATGCTGCATAGAAACTCTTGACATTCTTTTTTGTCATTTCCATACTCAATAATAATGCATGACAAGATTTAGCCTGGCACAAGTATATTGTCTGTCAAAGGCGCTTCAAGATTTTATTTGACTGTTAGTCAGCTCACATTACTCCAGGCTGTTTGATACACAGAGCACAAAGCAGCTTAACACTGTTGCTATTAATGTTCAAACTGCACTGAAAACACTTCATTAAACAGCCTACTGCAGTGTAATTGTTTAATAATATTTTGATTAGGTTGTTTAGTAGACAACCCTTGCTGTAAAACATTTTCTTTCTGTCAAGTGACTCCTTGGGAATAGGTAAGGTAAAAATGCTCAGATCAGTCTTATTTTCTTAAAGCTAAAGTCAGAAAAGTTCAACTTTTTCTCTTATCTTTGGTTACCTTTTATGCTGCTTGGTTGTTTTTCTCCACAGCATTTATGAAATCCAATATACTTTGGCTGCTGTTAGAGAAGATCTATTCCAAATCATTAAGAAAGAAGTGCAAACACAGACTTCTTCAAATACAGACAACAAATCATCCAACTGAACTATTCAGGAATCCTGGTTCAAATTCATTGTTCTTCCAATAGTAACATGTACAGCATTTGACAATCACTTCAAGCCTGGCAGATTCTCTAAGGAGTCATGGCCTTCTTCATGTTCTTAAAATAAGACAATATTCTGGTATTTCAGTAGGTATTTGGATGGATATGGCCATAACATTAACAAAAGTACAAGATTTGCCATTGTTAACAATTTCCCAGAAGTTACATGAAAGATTATTCAAGCCTTGAACAGAATAAAGTATAAGATAATCAGAAAATTGTTTTGCAAGAAAGAACTGAAAACCTTGATCATAGTAGGGCAAAGGATGTAAAGTGGTGTGATTGCCTCATGTAAACAAAATATAAAAAATAGATAAGCCAGGGTGGCATAGGAATGAAGGAATATACACCAGGCAACAGTGGGTCGAGAATGAGAATATTCTTGATCTTTGGTAAAGCGTAGATTTGGAGTAGATATTAATTAAGTCCAGTACAGACAAATAAACAAACAACCCCTTCAAGAGTTACAAATTTAGGGACAGTTGTATGACATGGTGGCTGTGACAGCAAGAACATGAACTTAAAGACCTAAAATGTACTTTCCTGTCCTGCATTTCAACAAAAGTGAGAGCAAAACATGTTGAGAGAATACAGCCTCAGAACTGCCAAGATATAGAGCACTGAAACCAATTATCAAGAAACTGTAAGTTACTTACATTTCTAGAAATATTTTATAGATCACAGATGGAATAAATTGTGGATTAAAGGAAGGTAGCTCACACTGCTATTGTGATATGCCAGCTAAAGTGTTAGAGACCTTTAATTTCTATGACTGATATTTGTCTCCTTTTAAGAAATGCTAACTTAATAAACAATGATTTTAAAATAAGCCAAAGTGTACGCTGTGGTGTGGAGATAGATAAAAAAATATACTTTTCATTAAATAAATACACTCTAAACATTGCTGCACTATCTTGCTTCCTGCAGTATTTGGGGGGCATAGTGAAATTAGTGAACCGTCAAGTGCCAAGAGTCTTCCATCTTCCCTCTCTCTGGCTCCAGCAGGCCTAGTGTTAAAGGAGACACCCTTTTGCACTGCTCAAGGTGTAGTACATCAAGAGTGAATGCCATTTATGTTTGAGAAATGACACTTCTAGGTGAAGCCACATGTTAAGTTAATGGAAAAAAAAATAATTACTAGATTTTAAGATTTTAGTTCATGGAAAAGTTGACTGCAATATTTTACTTTCCAGCTACGCAAAATCAGACCAAGACATAGTTTTAATTGTTTTTCCCTCAAGACGTCTGTAAAGAAGATAAACTCCTATTCTGTGTTGTTCCCACTTATGACAGTTTTGACCAGGAGATACGGAAAATATATTCTTTTTGTGCTGCAATTTTCCTCCAGGATCCTCAATCAGAAGAGGACAGAAGGCTGAATATGCTGCTTCTCTGTGAAACAAAGTGAGGATGCTGGTAGTTTATCCTGAAAAAACAAAAGTAATGTAAACTTTATGCCCTATGTATCAATAGAAATTCCAAATTATCTTGAGTGATAGCTCTTTGTGAGTTCTCTGGCGTCCAAGGGGCAGTAATTATAGGACAATTATTATAAATATCTAAAAATATCTAAAGTTTATAGAGAGGACAATATCTTCATCTTTACCTGACAAAGGGGCAGCTGAGGCAGAGGAAGTCTATGGCCTAAGAAGTTGCAGTCTCTCAGGCCTATATTGGGACTTTTAAGGCTATCACATTCTACCAGGTGAAAAACTAACAATGCAATGACATTCAGTTTTGACTGCTTTTCTTTGCTACATCTATTTTACCTTTAATCATGGCATTTCTTTGCATTTTCAGCTTCTGGCTTACTTGTTAGATCTTCCTCAGAAATCTCAAAAAATATAAGAAATAATTTCACTTAATGCTGATGGCTTTTGCTACATATGTCATATACATCATAAGCAGATTACTTCAAGTAACACAACACAAAACAGACAACAATGCAACAGACATGCATCAGTTGTTCTAAAAATTCTTAAATTTCCTAGTGGGAAATTGAAACACTAGGAAGCATATTTTACTAAAATATATACTTTATATGTAAGGATATATACAAAAATACATATTATTTCTTATATATGCAATGCATTTTTAATAATTTGTACATTTGCATATAACCAAGGTATAAGTAAAAATAATGGAAAATATTCAGACAAACCTGTAACTAAAGTATTTTCTTTGTTTCTCCAAATTTATGAAATTTGGCATAATTTTAGTAAGTAAAATTATAAGTACAGTATATAAATTATATGTATTATAAAATAAGTAGAGATGGTAATTATTTAATTGACCTTGGTTAAAGTGATTTGGCTTTATAAATGAGGATAATTTAAAATATTTCATAAAAGGAATAAAAAAAGACCCTCCATTTTGTATATAGAATTTGAAGTGGAAGTATGAGGAATTGATTCTTTCGCTGTTTATGGAAAGTATAAATTAAGTATCCTGTGTAAGAAATAGGAAGGAAAATTTCACTCAACTTAGACTTCCCAAATACATCATCAAACATTCAGATTCAGACTCAGTCCAAAATATAGCTGTGCTGGTCCAACAAGTTAAAAAACTTGAGCAGTAGAAAAATGCACAATTTATGATTTTCTAATCTGGAAGTGAGGAGTCAAAAAGAATCAATGGTCTGCTGCATGTTTGAAAAATGGTACTGGAAATGGCATGGAAAAGTGTATTGGAAAGCACCATTCATCGATAAGGAACAATTTGGCCTGATGCTAGAAATATTGCTTCTTACTATGAAGATATTTAATCCTTGAAAAGGATTGCCAAGTATTGCCGCAGAATTTCTGCTGCTGGATGATTTTTTTAAGGAACAGGGAGCTGAAACATTTGTTAGCAATTACTTTTGCAATGAGATGGAAAAACTGATCTCTTGTAGTTCCTTCCTGTTGAATATTGTATAAGTTTCTTCATCCTTATCTCCTTAGCTCTTTGCTTCTTCCCATGACTGATTTCTTCTCAGCTTAGCTGGATTGCTCCTTAAAATCTGGACAGTTTTCAAAGATGAAAAACTATGTACAACAATGTATACCACACTGGATAAAAATATAAATGAATTTTGGTCAGGACTAATTTGTGTACTATTAGTACCACATAGCTTCAAATTCCTTCATTACTATCTTATTTATTTAGTTTGTTTATTGTTAGTCTAAAGCAATCTTCACATATAGAACAAAGTAATCTAATGTGTTTAACCCAGCATGGTATCTGCACTTTTTCACACTATGAACATAAAATAATTATTAAAAAAGTAACAGTGCAATGACATAAATTTGTGTTGTCTATCATACAGATTCAAAACTCTGATTTGGGGAGAGGGTATTGCTTTTTAAAAAATTATTATATATGGTCAATTCCTACAAAAATTAAAAGCTTTTCTTAAAAAACACTACTATTTTGTGTGTATTTTTACATGTTAAATCACACATTCAAGACATTACTCATAAAATAGCTAGAGATACAATTTCACTGATAGGTAGAATTATTCAATATTTAATAAAATAAAATTCCTTCCTTATTTTCTCACTGTTTTTGTAAGTGGGCACCCTTTTAGACACCCTATGTCTATTAGCAAAATTTTATAGGTGATATATTTTTTCCACTGCCCTTGCTCATAATAACCTCAGACAGCTCCGCTCAGTTTTAGACCTTTTTCTGAGAAAAATTAAGAAACAGATTATTGATTGGTTCTCCAATGAAAGTTTCTGGCAGATAGAGTGGAAATAGACTTGCCTGTTCGTCACTTACTCAAACAGTATATCCCGTTGGTTTGAATAACTCAGCTGGAATACAGGACTGACTTCTCTAGTCAATTTGGAGAAGGTATTTGACTGTATATATACTTTATAGCACTAGTCTTTAGGGGATTCTGCATAATTGTGGGGTTTTTGATTTGGGTGGAGTTGGTTCTTTTTATATTTTTATTCAGAAAATTTAACTTTAAGTAGTTTCAATTTGCATGAAATACTGAAAATTTACTGGAATAGCACTGACAACTTTCCTACCTGGAATGAAAATAGAGAATATAAAAATTCTGAGGAGTGTTTTTGTGCTCACTAGCATGCCAATAATATTAAAGTACTCTTCCAGCTAAGACCATTTATCTAGTTACACTTCATGCCTATGTCCTTGGAACAGCTAGGGTGATGCCTGGACTGCATTTGGATGAACTGAGCTTCTCAGCATTCTATACAAGCCTATACAAGATCATGAATGTTTTTCAGATAATGAGCTTTCATACAATATAGATTTTAGCAGTAATTTTAATTATGACAGTGTAGCTGAAATTTTGCTAGCAAACAGTGTTGTATAGACAATGTAGTTTGCATTTCTGTATAAAGTGGTTTTGACTGCAATGTCAGTGTACAAATAAGAATGTATTTGCATGAATAGCTATCCATCTCTGGGACCAAATAAGCGTTGTGTTTCACTAACTTGTGCATTATGAATAAGCTTAGAAAATAAGTGAGGAAAAAGATTAGTAGTCACCAATGAGTTATTAGACAATGAGATCTAATCTTCCTCAGTCGCATATCCTTAAGCACTTGTATAATGCCTGTTTTCAACCAGTAACCTCAAAAATCACAGCCCTTGTATCTCCAAAATCAGTGAAAAAACTGCCACTAATTTTTATAGAGCTGTGATTTTAATGTGCTGTCTACAATGCTGGGGTTTCTTTTTAGAAAATAGTAAAAATAAAGAAAAAAATCAAGAATAAATTTCTGTTTCTAGGGCAAAGTAGTACTTAAATAAAAACCTTTGGAAATGCATAGGTAAAAAAAAAAAAAAAAAAAAAAATCANAAAAAAAAAAAAAAAATCACACACACACACACAAAAACCCTGCTACTGCCAGGAATCTCTTCTAGAAAACCTATTCAGTTCCAAAAAGCTATTGTGGTCTGGACACAGATCATCCAGTGGGATTCCCTCAGAGTTGAAGGCCAAAATTTTAAGTCTTGCTCACTGTTTGGGGAAGGACAAGCATTTTAAAGTTATCAGACATGAAAACATAGCTAAACCAGATAAAAGGGCAGTAAATAATGACAAGAAAAAATAAACAGTGAGAAATGAGTAGCCTACTGAGACATCTTTTTCAAAGCATTATACAGAAAAAAATACTTTCCAATACTTGAAAAAATTAAACTATTTCCCCAGAATATGGTCTTCTATTTCCTTACTTTCAAATTTTATATAATTCAGGTACTAGTCCTTTTGTCGATATAATTTTTTTATGTCTGGTCTACAGCTGGTTCAAGTACTTCTGGCAGCTATGCAGAGGGGTTACATAGGTTTGCTATTGTATAGCTTTGCTATTTCCTTCATTTTAATTTTCTTCTTTGTCTCAATGTCTCATTGAATTTTACTCTTTTTAGTCTGTTTTATGGACCATTTTTTCCTTTTTCTTTATTTTGAATGGGCTTATATGAATGTTTATTGGCTATACACATATACATTTCCTACAGTGTGAAAAGATCACACCAGAGTTTCCAATATCTGCCTTCTCTGCCAGCATTAAATGTTTCGCTTCTTAATGCCTCAATAATTGTTAATGTTTTATTTTAAAAAGAACACAAGAGATTCATCTTGATGCCTTAAGTTTTTAGCTTTTATATTTTTCAAATCCTGCACTGCATTAGTACACAACTCTGAACTCTATATAGAGTGTTATTAAGCTGTCTTCACATTTTGGTCAGACAAAACAATCCTTCCAGGGCTGGGAGCCCAGGACACCTCACAGCCTCAGGCCCCAAAAAGTTTAAACAAAAGTTAATCAAGGGAAAAAGTAAACAGGGCAATATGACTTCATTACCTGAAGCTATAATTGGACAATTAACCTCTGATATGCAAATAGATCAAACTTCTATATGTCTGAAATACTCATGACCATCGTCCATCTTGGGTGTTGCTTCTGTGAGGTTTTTGCACTGCTCAAGGTGTACCTGTTGAAGGCCTTTAATAAATAACCACTTTATTCTCTAACTCTGTCTAGCCTTTGTTCTAGGTAGCCAGTCCAAGCATCAATCTCAGTACAGCAAAAGTGGACTCAAAAGGGTCTAACAGACACATATATTTACAGAGTAATATTAAAAGATGAGCCTTTGATTTGTTCATCTGCAATAAGCCACTTTTTTAAAATAGGAGTTTTCACCACATGAAAGCTGGTCTACTCCAATCTACATTCAATCTACTTATTTAAGCTTTTGTTCAGTTGTACATTTTCTATTTTGCTCATCAGGACGTACTGAGGGTATGTGGACAGAGTACTTTCTTATGTTCTTCTATAATCCTTTTTGCCCATAATTTTTTTTTGCTTCACTTTTTTCACTTTCTCACAGTCTGACATAATATTTATTTGGTTACACTGCCATGTATACATAAAACACATCTCTTACATTATCATACATTAAGATCATTCTCCTATTTCTCATTTTAAAGGGCATTACCTTCACTGTATATGCACAGAGACATGCACACATGCCACACCCCCACTCCCCTGGTTCACAACCTTTTTTTTTTCTTTTCAGGAGGGGATATCTTCCTCTTTAACATTTCAAAAGGATTTGAAAGGTGAAAGACTTTTAACCATTTGAGGTAAATTCTGAGAGTAATGATGGCGAACTGGGATGAGGAGCACATTATAAAAAAATCTCCTTAATTTTCGTGTTGGAAAATGATAGCAGTAAAGTATAAATTTTGGCATCTACATTCTATTGGATCTCATTTCTCAATGGTCTCAGAGATTCTCTACTTTTCTGAGCTCCTTTACCTCTCTGCAGCAGAGCCTGGCATGCAGGTCATTTCCCCTTGCATTGATGACACGGCTCTGCTGTCACATTTGCCAGGATCCCCCTGGACCATCTCACAATCACAGGAAAGGGAGTTTGAAGGGGATGTCGCTGTCATGCATGCTGAATTTTTCTGGTTTGTGTTCTGGAGAGATCTCAAAGAACAATAACTGTTTTACTTTTAAGAACGTATGTGTCTCTAATGCCATCAATCAGTATTTGGTTAAAAAAGGCCCAGCAACACCAAACCTTGAAATGCAGCTAATTGGATATGAAAACTTAGCACAAACTCTTTTGTTTAGCCAATCTGTTCTGTACATCATGAATTAACCACATTCTTACCTTCAATGTATGGTCAACATTCACGGAATTTCCTATGGTATCAGATAAGGAAAAGCTTACAGTATTGCAAGATTTTATTTTTGAAGGTATTGTCTCACATTAATGGGAACTAATTATGGGAGTATGAGGAATGGAAACAACAAAACATAAAGATGTCAGACCTCATAAAGAAAGACTTTCTGGGTAGAGTTTGATCATGTTGGGCATTACTTTGTTCTAAAGGAGAGAAAATGTTAAGGAATGGCAGGCCTGAACACAGACTGTTTACTCTTCACATCTACTTTTCTTCTAAATTCTTTTATTTCAAGTTATATTACTCTTTAAAAAACACAAGTCATAGTTATGATATGATTGTTTCTGCAGGGGAAAAAATACAGGTGCTAAATAAAAGATAAACATTGCATGATCTTAGATGAAAGTGGCAGAAAGTGAAAAAAAAAAATCTGCCTGAAGAGAGACAGGTTATCTTGAATGACTTAAGAGTGATCCTGTAAAGAATGTGCGGAAGAGGTAACACTCAGACCAAACATGACAAAGCAAGACTTGTCATTCCCTTAAGCAGTCTTTGAAGATCAAAAGTACTGAGGAAAATGTTTTCACTAAAACTGGAGACATTTTCAAGCTGAAGCCTGAGTACTATCAAATCTGTTGGGTTTTCTGCTTTATGGGTCTCACGTTTGAGCTTTATAATTTGCCCTGTCACTTTTTGTCATAGTGCCAAGAAGCCAGGTGCAGAAACGTATGGGAACTCACCATACATTTTGCCTTACCTGCATTCTCAAACACTAGGATAAAATAATTACAATTCAAATATTGAAAAATATGTCTCCTTTATGTCAGACAAATAGTTAACATTCCTTTCTCTTTATTATCCCCTGTGATTTTGATATAATGACCTTAGAGATGGGAGAATAACAGTAGATGCTGAGATTTCTGTTACTGAATCACTGAGGTGTTTTTCATGATGTCTCAACAGTTTAGAAGTAATGAAGATTTTCACTGAATAAAAACTGCATAATTCAATCTGAATAAAACAGATACGCAAGGAATTTTAAGTAAAAGACTTTGAAAAGAAGCCTGAAAGAGTCAATAGATCAGTTGGATCTTCAATTTCTCTTGGATTTGGGTCCATAATTCACCTAAATTTCTTCTGAAAACCCTAGCCTAAAACATTTCCATGAACAGGCCTGTAGAAAAGTTTGTTAGGTTGCTTTGTCTACATTATAATTTAGGTAACAAAGAGACAAACTTAAAGATATTTGAAGGAATTCTTCACTTGGATTTCTTACACGTATGGATTTCAAATCTTCTTAGTGTCAGGAGTTAATAGGTATTTCACCTAACCTAGAAGTATGGAATTAATCCAAGCCCCAGTGAAATATGCAGAAAGAATTCCAGGTGATTAATGTATGTATTATGATGATCAAAGGGTATTAAAGAGAATAAATTAATTACAAAAACAAAAATATACAAACATACAAAGCCCACCACAATGAAATAAAACAAATAAATATTTTTGTCTTACCATTCTGTTTCTTGCCCATCACTTACCTGTGAAATTTTCTGGAGGTCCCTGTGATAAACATGCTTCTTGGAGCTTCAGAAAATAGGACATCTTCAGCAGATAACTTAAGAAGAAAGCATTACTATCTTGATAGCTGGAAGAGTTATGGTATTTCACAGATATATTAAAATATACAGCTTTCAATGCATGATCAAAAGTAATATTTATCTTGTGTTACTTTTCCATTGTTCACCTTCTTTTGCTTTGAGGTTTCCTTTTTGATTTTTTTCTCTTGCTGTTTTTTTGCTTTCCCCTGATGATGACACCTCTTTATTTAAAGCATTTTTCTTTCCTATGAAACTTTTCACCCAAAAAAATTTTTATCTCTTCAGAACTGAACCTAAGCAGTCTCTAAACTGAGGAAGAAATCATCTCCACATAAGTTAATGAAGTAAAAAGAATATAACAGATCAGAACTTCTACATGGGGTTTCTGTGGTGTTCTTTTACTTACTGATGACCCTGAATCTTTACAGAATCAGCTATAGGCTGTATCTCACAGGACTTTAAACTTCACAAAAGAAGTGAAAAGAGAACTAAGAACCAAAAAAAAAAAGTGAATTATAGATTAATAGTTATGACCTCTGTATGTGACAAAAATTTTGTTAATAATAGGGTGGAAATACCCAATCACCGACAATCAATCATCAGGATGGAAATGGGCCGTATGAGTCCAGGAAAGAGTAGCATGTAGGATTCAGTATTCCTCAAGTCCTAAGTGAGTAACTGAACAATATTTGTCCATTAAGGCAACTAAAATATCTATGTGAATATTTTTTGTTGTAAAAGGAGGAATTCAGAGTGAATAGAAAAAAATATAGTAAAGAGGAAATTAAAAGAAAATACTTTATAAAAACTGTTAAGTGTCAACAGTAAATGATTCTGATTGCTTTAGATTTCGAAATTAATTTACATCCTTTTCTAATAGGTTGCACAAATCAATAGAATGGGAAAATTAATTCACATCTGCTATCTATTATTCATGGGGTAAGCTATCAAAAGAACATAGAAACTTCATTTTTTTCATGCTCTTTCATACTTCTGATAACTCACAGTTATTTTACCTTTTCCTAGGTTGAACTCACAGATTTTAAATGAAAGAAAATAATTTGAAAAGCATTTTTAGAAAGTGTATGAACAAACATGTGGTGTACAAAGTCCCTGGAACTAAAACTTATGCATGTCTTTCTTTAGAAGTGTAGGTCCAGAAAGAAGTTGAAGGTAAAGAAATCCTCTACTTTAGCCCTGTTAGTCAAGTACAAGTAAGGTTTATGTTGGAGTATCAAAGCTGTTTATTAAGTCTATATATCACTTACGTACACTATGTACAAATCACACCAGTGATGTATGAAGTTGTACCTGAAAGGCAGAGCTGTGAAATGGAAATCTAGCTGTGGTCAGGTTTTGCCAGGACTCCACTAACCCTAATTTCTCTGTGAAGCAATTCCAAGCATGTTCTAGCCTGCAGCTAAATAAAGGACAAGCTAAGAATCAAGAAAAAGGACATGAGACAGGACCTTCATTTTAGAGTCTGGATTCTAATTTCAAAAATGTCAAAGTAAATGGAAAGAGATTTTTATTTAAATAGAACCATGGCCTTGGCTAAGGATTTCATGAAGCAAAGGTGGGAACAGAATGCCAAATAACCAGGCAAGGAGAACAATATGAAATAAAAAAAACCCAAAAACAAAACAAAAACAAACAAGCAAATAAAAACAACAAAACACAAAAACACACACACACAAAAAACCCCACCACCCCCAAAATCAACAATTCACATTACCAGAAGTTCTTGCAATTTGCTGCATACTTTTTTCAACATTAGGTTATGCTTTTGTCAAGCTTTCTAGGAGACAATATGTAGATGTATCAGGCCAGACTAAATGACCAAAGTGATCCCTTATGACATGAAGATCTATATTCAATAACCCTGGGGGGTTGTTACCAGATATTCACAAAGACTGAGCATGTCTTACTTGCAACACTGTACCCTAGAGCATAACACCAGCAAGAAAAACCACACAACAAAGGTAATCTGGAATAGCTGACCACTTACAGAGGGTCTTGAGGGGCAAATATATTGTCTAGTCATTGTCTAGTTATTTTGTCCTCTCTCAAGGACCCTGGTACAACTCATTTACAGCAAGGCACATCATGAGCATCTTCACCCTGCTGTAAAATTAACAAGAGACTACAGTCAGACAATGCACAGCTTAGCTCAGGGTTTGAAAACTCAGGTCAGTAAGGATCTTCAGTTAAAACTCAAAAGATACAATCCAAAATAATAGTGGAAGAGAAACTAGAGGAAATGGAAGGCATACTGAGATGCCAAAATTGAAACAGAAAAGTTTTGTTTTCAGCACTTTCACTGTTTCACTGAGGACCTTTTTAAAAGGAATATTTTATTGTCATCAATTGAGATGATAAAATATATCTGAAAGGCACCAGTAATAGATTACCTCAATATGGATTAAGTAGATCTATAGAATATAGATATATTTAAAATATTTTTAATTCTTTTAATAATTTTTTCCTGTTTCATTAGCAACTGGTGAGTTGCTAATGAGACAGGAAAAGAAAAATTGAAATGCTTGAAGGGAGAAAAAGGATTTGGATATACAGTTTACTAAAAAAAATACCAAGACAGCAAAAAGATATGCTTGCTCTCTCTATTATTTGGTCTGCACAAATATCAGCTAAAGGGTGGATGGTTGAGTAAAAGGTAAACATTCATAATTAGGAACTGTGAGATTTACACATTGAAATTAAAATCTTATGAACGATGAGATCCTTATACTATTGTATTAATTTTCCCCAGGCATATGGAAAATTCCCATTGCTTGACATATTTATTTTTATAATGGACTTAAGTAATTCTGACAGGAGGACAAATGAAAAAGAACTAACAAGCTTTTTTCCACTTCTGGGGTCAGAAATAACTCCCACTGGTCTACAGTTTAATTAGAGATCACTAAAATTATACAAGTATAAGCAAACTAATGGATATGACAGTTTCCACTGGGATGCAAATGAACTAATTTTGGTTCCTATCCTCCTGCCCAGGAAAGGAAACATGAGGAACTGGGAGTGGTTGAGGCAAAAATTTTGTTGAGAAGATCTGATAATGTCTCATGACTGGATGATTGAATCCAAGGCACCATTTTTTCATCAGACAGGTATAAAATCTCTAGGTTATTCACCTGGATGGGAAGGCATCTCTCATATCAGTGATTAATAGTAAAGGTAAATAATATGTAATGATAAATCAAATAAATTTTCTATTTAGCAATTTACAGTTGTATGGAGAACTTGAAAAGGGATGTCAAATTCTTATGAAAGTTAAGGGTCATGAACCAATTGGATCAATCAGAAGCAATTACATTTTTAGAATATTTCTTACTCAGCAGTCATCAGATTCATGATATGCTTGTTCACATTGAAAAGTGGTGGCTTCTGAGTGAAATTTAATATTGTCTCTCAAATGGGAAAGGTTCCTGTGATGGAAATTAGTGTTAAGTAGTGCTCTGGAAAGCAACTGATTAAATGAAATAATTTCTAGGGAAAGAGGTTAGGTATACAAATCTTGTTTGTTTTTAATTAGAAACAATTTTGAAAACCAGATTTTAAAATTATATTGCAGTTTATGATTTTAACCTCTTCCATTTTTTTAAGAAAAATCAAACCTCTTTGGTTTTGGATAACATTATTCTTTTTTTTTTTTTTTTTTTTTCCTTTTTTTAATCATTTTGTAACATTCGCTTGAGGCAATACCAAGAAGCTCTTATGGATTTTTCCTAAAACCCAGTACAAAATACTTTCGAACTTCACCAAAGATACTAAACATAGAAGCTTCTCACTTGTCTTCAGTTCCATAATACATATTTAATTTTCTTAAATTATTATGGTCATTCTTGAGAAGAGTTAAAGTTCAGAAAGTGACCAGTGATCAGATGACAAGTTTCGTGCCAGACAAAGGATTAAAGCTCCCTGGGGACAAAATTGCCAAATATCTGTGCTTTTAAAATGACAAGAGTATTTGGATATATTCAGGTGCTACAACAGGAATATAAATTTCTTGAAAGAAACTTTTTTATCACAGATCACTTTCCTTCAGCTCAATACTTGAAAGTCTATTGGTAAAGCAAACACTGTGTTCTACCATTTGTTCTCAAAAACTATTCCGAAATGGAAATTGTCTTTATTAAACAACACAAGGGTTACTTTACTGTTTGTTTCAGAGACAACCAGACCCTCCCAGGTCAGTTTGTCCTCACTGACAGAACCAGGCAGAGTTATACAGAGCCACTGGAAAATAATAGCAACACTGCTACAATTTGTTTTGGTGGTTTTTTAGTGTTTTTTTTGGAGTTCTTTTTTTTTTTTTTTTAGGGTTTTTCTTCTTTTAATTGGAAAATACAAAGAGAATAATGCAGCAGAAGATGAAAATCCTTTCATCCTGTGTTAAACAAATAAAATTTGTGGATGGAGATACTGCTGGCATTTTGGCTATTTTCCACTGCAAGAAAACTAAAAATTTCTTCTAATATCAGAACTTTAATGGAATTTCGAGGGCATGGTAGAAATTCAGAATTAAGAACACTGGGTAATTAGATTTCCACTGAAAACAAAATAGGGATAGCTAACATTGGCAGTTTTCATTGAAAAAAACTAATATTGCAAGGTTTTGAAGTCTGAGCAGGAGCCCCAGTTTATATATGTGATGTCTGGATTAGGTTGGGAACTCCCAACTGCACAACAAAACTTGACTTTTCTTCCACTCTGTGCAGTTTGCATCCCAGTGTAATGTCAGCTCAATTGTGGATAAAATTTAAAGTTAGTTCTACATTAAAAAGAATAATACAGTGAGAGCAGTAATAGATGTAGACTGATTTACCATTGCAGGACAAATCATTCTGTTGCTGCTGACCACTGGAAGTACAAAAGAAGTAGAAAGCACAAATTCAGCTCCTGGAGGGTGGTGGTTTGTTGTTGTTGTTGTTGTTTGTTTGTTTGTTTGTTGTTGTTTTTTCCTTAGAAACAGTATTTCTTCAGAACAAACACAAATCAAATAATTTTTTATTTTGTGTGACATGAAAGACAAAACTGAATAATCTGATTAAATCAACATTCAGAAACTTGTTGAGCTTTACTTTGCAAATGTAGATCTGCTTGAGAAACAGAAGGGACTCAGTGAACACTTGCAGAAATGAATCACACAGCTATGTTGTATTTGTAGATAGTTATTTGACACATTGCCTCTTTGAGATATAAATAAGACAGATAACCCAATTAGATTTTGTTTTCACACATAATAATAAAAGCTGTGCTTTGTCCTTTGCACCTGGCTTCGAGTTGTTGCAATTGCACTCAAGTAATGTTTTCAAGTTTTGCCTCATAACCGTGAGGACTAAAACCTTAACTTTTACATAGAAGCTTGGATTGACACCTAATTTATTGACTCCAAAATATATATTAAAAAACAAAACTAAAAATAAAGGAGCAATAAAGAAAAGAAAATAGCATGAAAAAGGATGATCTACACAAGATCTGTGAAAGAAATAAAACACAAATTGCAGCCTTCTTACTTTATCAGAATGCATGAGATGGTCTAAATTCACCAGGAGCAGAGGAAGGATGAAGACAAGTAGTGTAGTCTCACCAAGATTTCCATTGTTTGATCTTAGTAAATTGTTTCTAAAATAATTGCAATTAACATTGGTTACCATTAGAACAGCTGAGAACTTTAAATCACATGAATAAAGTGGCCAAACTACTATACAGTAAAATAAAAGTTGGTTTGCAGAAGCACAATCTGCCTCTAGGCTAATTAACCCTTCAGAAGTAAGCTTGATGATGATTTAGACAAACTGATATTGTCTTGTAGATTCTTTTGCAGACTTGAGAGATTCTCCAGGTTTGTACATGAAGGACCACATAATACAGGGATGTTTAATGGGGCAGCTGAACAATAATCTCAATGTCTTTGTGTGTGCGTCTGCACAAGTTCTTTAAAACCTGAATTAAGATTGGTCTGAAGTGAATCTTATAGTTGTTTCCAGTTACCACTCTTTGATTCAAGTTGCTTTAAAAAAATTTAAAACTTGTAGCCTTTGCTACTTATTTATACTATTTCTTTACATTCCATTGTATTTCCCTTTGTAGCTCTACTGCATTTTGCCACAACATAGTATAACCATGTTTCACAATCATTGCCATGGATTAAACTTAGATTTTTTATTTAATTATTACCACTAGTCTAAGATATAAAAAACATTTTCTCTGAGTTCAGTGCTGCTGTTCGCCGAGACTAGTTTGTCCTTCTGTTGCTGTAAATCACTGGCAGCTGTTGTTGATATTTTGATGGATCACCAATCCTTCAAGTGGGCAGACAGTGAAACGTAGCCTAATGAATCCTGACTGAAAATAGTTTCATTTGTTTAATCTTTCCTTAGCTAATAACTTCAGTAATTATAGATTAAAAATAGTAGTGACTTTTTTTTTAAATATTTTAAAATGTGGTTTGACATTTTATGAATATTTTACATTCTGGATTCTCAGCAAAGTTAAGACATCCAGAAATAGGAGAAGCAAAACCTTTCTGCTCTTGCTCAGGAGTCCAAAAATCATTGCAATCCTTCAAAAATCATTCCATGCACATATGAATTCATCTCCTTGCTTTCCCTGTGGTTCTGAACTCTATTTACAAAAGAACATACTAAGAACCTTATTATGAGGTTATCGAAACTGGATTGCTTTCAACCTCTTCTTGCAACTTCACTACAAATCAGAAAGCAATATTTTAGGTTGAATATTATACATTGTTGAACCTTTAACTGGAAGGCTTTAAATTTCCTTTATGTGGGAAAAAAGAAAGTGGAAAATAAGAAGTATTAGTGAGACAAACTTTATTTGGTTGTTCATTACTATTGCTGTTCTTTTATTCATCTGCTAAGCTAAAACATAGAAAAAGTAGTTTATTTTTTTATAATTTATTCCTTATGTTTATTCTTAGCTCTCTTCTCTGAGCTCTACTACTCTTTGTTTGGGTCTTATCTTTGCACAGTGCCTACCGGGGAATATAACACGAGCAGCCTCTGACATTTGCACCATTGTTCTGTGACACATCAACATTTGTAATACCCATAACAGAATATTTTGTTGCCCATGGCATACTGCGAGTCTAGGGGTTATTTTGTGCTGTCAGTTGCTCTTTATTCCTTAACTCCATGATGTGCAGGAGATCCCCAGAAACTAATGCTCTTCTAAAACTATGTCAGCATTAAAGCACTTACAACAAACTGAACAGCAAAATGCTATATTAGCTCCAAGTATGCACACCAGGGCTCCTTGGGCAATCAAACTTGCTGAAATTAAAGGTCAAGAGATCAGGACTGTAACTTTAAGCAACCCTAGGGAAGGCAACAATCTTCCACCTTTGTTGTATTATGCAAGCTGTCCATGATCACAGAAAGTGAAAAACAGCTATCAGATCACAGGATCTTTTCAGAGCTAGAAGCACCTGCAGTTAGGAACAAAAGAATTCACAAAGCCCTCCTTTCATAAGGGAGGCTAGCTGATATTTCAGTGTGCTACTCTTTGGTAAATGTGTGTACAGTCATCTCAGCAGAAGACAATATAATGGACACTTCAATTTTGTAATGAATCATTTTCCCGCTTTCAGGTTGTCAGAGGAGAAAGTAGCAAATTAATTTATTGGAAAAAATAAAATCCAGAACACTGAAATAAGTTTTCATTTTAAAACATTTATTATGGAACAGTCACTGGACTAAAATAAATGACAGACTAAAATAAAAGCAAAAATGTTGTATTAGCTATAATTTCAGAATTAGGAATAAAAGAGTGAAAATATGTCCAAAATATCTGTTGTGACTTTCCCCTCTTCTTGCAATTATAGAGTATAGATTATAGAGTACTCACACTGGCTTCTAGGGAGGGATAGTGAGACATGGATATACACAGCCTGCTTAACACCAGTAAGAGTAATCAACACCAATTGCTGAGACTTTCAGGCTAAGTCTGTGCTCTATGTAATACAGTTAATTCTAAAACAGTACATATTCTTGCTCAGTGTTATATTGTTGCCTATATTAGCATTTTAATTTTAATCAGAACAGCAGTTTTCACTCAGCTCTCTTGATAATCCTACTTACCGCTTGTTATTGCACATATAAATTAGCATGAGCTCAGAGATCACAACCCAGGTTCCTTTCTGATGAAATTAAACCAGAAGATGTGCTTCATGGGTGCATCTAAATGCTCTCTGTCTGCTAAAGACATAAGTCCCTGGAAATGGAATAGAGTAAAATGAAATTAAATCCCCCTAAATATGTACCATATACCTATCAACTCTCCAGCATTAACTATGCTTGCTCCTTGTTCAGTGCTTGCTCCTGTTGCACTGCCATTTTAGACATAAGGTTTACCTTCACTATTCCACCATGCAATCTTCAGTGTCCAATGTTTTTCCTTATAAACTAAGGGTAGGTGAGGCTCAGACTACTTACAGATCTCATCAGTTTTACTGCATGATGAAATCAGGACTTTTTGTTTATTCACCTGTGTAAGAGACTGAAATATTAATGGTTAATGACAATCAATTGGCTATTTGCAAAATCAGCAGGGTGCTTTGCTAAGGCCAGGTTTGCATCCCGCAATCTCATGGGAGGGGAGAGCTTTTTGCGTGTAGTGACAAAATTTCTGATCCACATAGGACAGAGAGGATGCACTCCCACCACTTGAGAATGACCAGGACAAACCAATCTTTGTTTAGCAGCAAGTTGGATTTGGAGCCAGATGAGGGGAAAAGCTGAGAAGAAACACATCCTCCAGGGGTGGGATAATGCTTTTTATCAAGAAAATGTCTTCTCTTACTCAACTGGCTCAGGTGTGAAACTCCCCTCTGAGGGATGTATGGGGACATGCACACATGGGCCTGAAGGTATTCATCCTTTCCGATGGGGCATAACTGGCTCAATTATATGAAAGGCATCTGTCAAGACTTTTGATAAAACATCAAAATCACCCAAAATGCCCTCAGACACCTTTCTAGGACCTTTCACCAGAGAACTGCTCCTGATCTACTGTGTTGCAACATGCAGTGTAATACGTACCCCCAAAGAGAGGTACCTTGGTGTTCCCACCTGAACCTGAACATTTATTAATACTCTGAACTTTGTGTTCTGTGGACTTCCCACCCCTGACAGACCAAGACATCTAAATGGCAACAAACAAGTCTCATTGCCGGTCCACTAGATCTTTTCTCTCCTGTGTCTACTTCTTGTCCTTTCTTTATCTTTCTTTCTTTTCCATATATATATATTTAAGCAATATCTTTCCACAATTGTTGCCTTTCTATAGATAATAGACAAAACACTACAAACCTCCTTTCAACTGCAATGAAATTATTCTAAAATAAACCTGCCGTATATGTACCTAAGCATCAGTCATTCAGTGTCATTTCACTCTAAATACCCCAAGGGATCTCTATTAACAAGAACCTCAGTTGCCCTGGCTTTCTGGGGTGGGTCAAAACAACCTAATATCAGGCTTATCATAGCACTCCATGTAAATTGGAAAGAGAGTGGACCTGGCTGAGCATCTCAAGTAGCACAAGTTCAAGTTGAAACACACATCCAAAAAAGCTTTGCAGGTCCAGGATTTCTCCTCTCGTGTTCTCCAAAACACTAAAACATTTCCTTAATTTAAGCTTATCCATTCTATTTTGAAATTATGTATTGAAATGATGAAGAATATATGGTACACAGAGCCTTCACACTATTGTATTATTATCACGTTTTGAAAAGAACATTGCAATCTAACTGAATAACCACTTAGAAAAAAATTATATTACAGACTCATAGTTGGAGGAGGTGACTCAATCACAAATTATGCAGGAGTAACTGATACAAGGCACTGGACAGTATAGCACTTATTGTATTAAGAAGGTTCTTTAGAGCTATATGTGGCACATGGTAATTGAAGAATTATGCAATATAACTGTTGAGGTCAAAGGTGTGAACTGCAGGTTGATTTCACATGGCAGACTTTCCCAGCACCAAAACAACGCAAGCCCTGTTTATACATCCTACAAAGATATATAAAGGCAGTGTTTGTTAACTGACACCTGAACATTTTTAGCATCAAATGAAACTTAGCACAAAAGTGTTCAGTGGCAAATTATTCCCATGTGTCCATTGGCCCAGTAGATCTGGTTTTCATGCTTTCAAGCATCCATCCCACTGTCTGTCTGTGCAAGATCATAAACTGCCAGTGTGTACTCATCAAAAAATGCTGGTAAATGGAGATTACTGATATAAAAAATAGAAGTTATTCTTGATTTCAGTGTCTGGACTAAAAGAAACCCAGGCATTTTTTGTGCGGGTTTTTGTATTTACCACTGCAGGACTGCCATATTCAACTTGACTCAATGCTATCCTTTCTCTTTCCAACCCTACTCTCCCAGAAAAGGGCAAGATATTATTTCACACCTTATGGAAGTGATGACTACTAATGTTCTTTTCATTTTTTAAAGCTCATTTTACAAACAGTAGTGTAATTTTTAAGACTTTCCAGGATGTCATTTGATTCATTAAACTTCTTCATGGGGATGTGTGCTTTTGAAATGTATGCTGCACATAGGAGAGCAGGGACAGGAAGAGATTAGCTAATTCTCTTGTAAATGCTCATTTCATTTCAGGAGAAACCAGGTTCAATAACTTCCCCTAAAAATAAGCATCAGTCCTGTCCTTATCTTTGTTTCCCACTCCCAGTCTGTTACAGCAGCTCTGTTAATATTCCCAGCACCACACTGATACATCTCTGCAGAAGTAGAGAAAAGGACATGGTGAAGTGGCAAGAACAGAGATAATAACATAATCAAAATCCAGTACAGGGAAACAAAATAAAAAGGAAACCAGTGAAGGCAAAAAAGCCAAATTAGTACCACGTCTTGTAAACCTACACCCCATCACTGTCATACAGAAAAAGTAAGACAAAAGAGAGCTGACTAGTTGAAACACAACTGGTTTTTCATTTCCCCAAAAATATTATTTTAGCCAACTAATATTGAGATAAAGCAATGATGCTATACTGCTCCTTTTATGAAGCTGTATAGGTTTTCCAAATATCCCAGATTGGAAGGTGCTTTTAATTTTCACGGCGAAAGGATGAAGTTTATCTGCAGTTTGGTTTGGGTGAGGGATGTATTATTGAAGGAAACCTCCTTATTGCCAGCACTTTCCATTTTTCAGTTGTCATCACAGTGCTTCACAGTCCAGACACACTTCAGCAGATTTTCACTTGGACTAGAAATGTGTCTGGTGTGGACTAGACTTGATACTTATGCTTCATATTTTCCTAATGTAGACATCAGCAATAAAACTCTCACAGTACATCTGAGAAGAATGGCCTGATTGGCAGCTTTAACCATGTCAAAAAATGGCTGAGCCAGTTTTTTTGGGCTGTTTTGCTTTCTTATCTTCAAGGAAAATAAAATCTGCCATATGTACCAAAAATGGCAGAGTCAGTTTAAGAGAATATTTTGTTAGAAAATGGTTATTTAATATAGGGGCTTATAATGGAAACTGTTTTTCCATCTCAGTTGCAGCTGTTACCTTCTGACATAGTCTAGCAGCTAATGAAAGGTGTGTAGCATTTGCAAAGTGCTTGCTCTTTCAGGAAAAAAAGAGAGGAAATTCATAAAATGTCTAGAAAGGTGTATTGTATAAACGAATGCAGAGAATGGAAGCTATTTGCTGGTACGTGGAAAGATTTTATTGTAGAAATAAGTCACTCAGAAAAAGACATATATATATATATATACACACCATGTAGAAAATGCACCCAATTTGAGAGTATTAAATCCCATTACAACACTTGATATATCCCCCGAGAACCCAGTTCTTATGCTATCAGTCTAAGGACTTGCGCAAAAAAATTGCATGAACATCACATAAAATTGTAACAAAATTGTTTTTTGCAAACTACACATGTATAAAGACCAATTCAAAACAAATATCCATGTCTCTTACTCACAATTTCTCTAATTCATTTTTTGGTTTTATTCCCCCCCACTCTATAAAATGTTGTAAGTGCAGTACGCATGTATTTATACTTGTCAGTCATGAAGCCTATAAAGTTAATGCAATTATCAATTTTAATTTTTTTCTTGGAAAAATGCAGGATTAAACTTGAAACCCCAAAGAAAAGATAGCTCTGATTACACTAATAGAAAAACCAACATCCAAACTGTCACTAAGCCTTCAGAATCTGGAACATTTGAGCAGAAAAAACCTGTGCTGACCACACTGTTTGATCCATATCTTACAGCCATAATTAACACCATGTCTTATTTTCACCTCACACAGTTTTCTGTGGCCATCGGAATGGTCTCATAAAACATTCATTACTGCTGTCAATCTAACTAGGTTTCAGACCCAAACAACACTGAAGTCCTATTTCGCAATATTTTTTTGAGGAGAAAAGGATGACTAGTTAAACTTTTTCAGGTAAACTTGCAGAGCCATGGGCCTTTCCCCTTGTAGATACATATTTTACTTTGGTACTTCTTGATGATACAGACCATGAGACCCCTTTAGGTGCCAACAGTGAGTATTTTGACTGAATCTATAAATATTTTTGGAAAATATTTGAAAAGATAACAGGACAACTAAGGTCACATTTCTAGTATCACTAGGGTGATATTTCCAAGACCAGAAGAAAATAACAATTCAGTATAGAGCAAATACATATGTGTATTTTCTTTGCTCAGATAATAGTACTTTGTATATTTGTCAGTAAAAGATTACAGGAATACTTCCAAAAAAGAATAAAGTGAGATTTCTGGATAAGAAATAGGACTCTGAAGAGATCTGCTTTCCGTATCTATTTTTCACATGCACTTCCGCTATAACCTTGGGCAAAACATATTCCAATTACACTTTTCTCAGTTTTTCTAGCCATAAAATAGAAATGATACTTTCCCACCTTACTGAAATGAGGTCATGGTCATCTTGGTACTGTTTGTTGCACGTATTTCAGACGACAGGCAGCTATATAACTGAAGTAGTATTTCCTAAGGAAAATATAATACAATTTCCTGTGTGCATCTAACTGTGAGGTTATTCCCCACACCTCCATTGTATCTTTTCCCTTGTTCTATTTCCATTTGAATGAAGCCTCTGTTAATATTTTCTGTTTATCACGTCAGCAGGTGAAAAGTTCAGGATACATTAAGCTCAAATGGCATACTTTAGCTGCAAGACAAAGTATGACTCTTTAAATTATGTTTCTCTAGGAAATATTTCTTTGATATTTTCTTTCTTATTTTTATCCTAAACCTGAAAGATGCCAACATAATTACCTAGAGAGAAAATAGTTTAAACTTGGCATAAGAAAATGTTATTCAAATATTCAAACCTTGCATAATTAACCTGTCAATTGTTTTGCATGTTGTATGATTGGCTGTCTCACGAAAACTGTGGATTTAATAGAATTTAAATATTTTTCATCACACATGTCTGACAAAAGATGAACTAGTTCATGCCTACCCATCATGGATTTTCCAAGAATTTATGCTAGGATAAGAGGTGTACTGCAGGATTCCAGTTCACAGCTATCCACAAATTTATAGCAACTTCTTGAATCCATTATGCATTTTTCAACACTGTATGTAAATATGTCTGAAGTCAGTGAATATCACTTCACTGTTTTCATTATCAACTCTCTTCTGAAGCTTAGGTCAGTGTGAGTCGGAGGCTTCAGTGCTGCCAAACCTTGTATGTAAGCGTTCTCTGTTAGAATATTTTGAAGATCAGTTCAAGTATACACAAGCACGTTTAAGATACTTCTAGTCACATACTACTCTTCTTATGGAGTGAGAGGAAGAAAAAAGTGAGAGGATCTAAAAATTTTAGAGTTTTTGAGACACATTTTTAAGAGTTTGAATTTTCTCATATAATGTCTTAGGTTATGGAAGCAAAAAATTGTATTCTATTTTCATAGAAAGCAGTTGGGAAAATATTTTGTCTTTATTTTTTGCTACTCTGGGGGAAGGGGGGCGGATGCCTTTCTGATAATGGTTCAGCTATTAAAACCAGGTGGGGTATTGTTTCTTATGTCTTTCACCACCCGTCCTCCCTCCACGGGGATATTTTCTGCTAATGCGCCATCAAGGTTCACCAATGACAGGACACATGTACATCATCCCATTGTGAGATGCTGCACCCACTGGGTGGGGGCTCCAGGGTCCCTGCCTAGATAAAAACTGAGACTCAGAACACCAGACAATCCTGTTTTCCACTGGACTCCAGAGCAAGATCAGATTCATCAGACTCATCTAAGCATCACTGGACTGTTCTTCAAAGGGATGATCTGCTCCAAGAGAACCACATCTTTTTCTCAAGGAGACTGCTTCAAACCACACTGTTACTCCAATAGATAATCTGTTTCTCCAGGAGGACTGCTTCCAAACACCCTGACCAAAAGGGTGTCACGTTGAGTCCCTGATTGTGTCAAAGTATTCTAGGTTTCTTAGTTTGTATGTTGTTTACCTGGTTTTGTTTCTATTATTACATATGCATTTCGAACATTCCAAGTAAAAGAAATGATATTCCTATAATTTGCCTGAAAACACTTAATTGTAAAATTATAATAATAGGAAGGTAGGGGGGTTAACATTCTCCATTCTAAGGAAACTCCAGCTTTCCCTAGAGAACAACTGTCTTCTAAACAGATAAAGGTTGATTTCACTGCTCAGCCTATGCTAGTTAGAGAGTTATGCCGTAGGGATACGCCTAGGGTTAGGGTTCAGAAAACCACAAAGCCCAGAGCTCCAAGCACACTGCAGCTACAAAAGACATGCCAAGGCAAACAGAGCACTGGCTCCCTTCACACCTTTCTG